>PISX010023404.1:0-29832 GCA_004024625.1 Mellivora capensis
AAAAGTAAATGTATACAAGCCAGGCAATTATTTAACCCTCCAGTTTATCATCCCTGAAGGCTTTATTCTGATGATGTGAGGGACTTCTGGAGATTTAGACCCGGAGCCATGAAAATCCGTCCTCTCTAGGAGGACCAAGGACTTTCTAGCTGTGTTACTCAAATTCTGTAAAGGTCTATTCTATATACTTAAAAGAAGTTACATTGTTAGACCAGTTATTATCAACTACGACCACAGCATTGCCCTGTCTGAAACATATAAGAATCATCTTTGTAAAAAAGGGCAAAGGGTGAAAAAAAGAAAAGGGTGTTTGTGCAAAGCTCCCACACCTCTGACTGTTGATGGATAATTAGCATTCTGGATTCTGGATTCTGCTGCATCCTTTTCTTGGCCCGTGGCACTTACCTGATCGGGACTAGCCTGTGCTTTGCCAAGTACTGAGGAAAACCTGGCTCACAGCTTTAAAAAGGATACATCTAGTTCACTCTGGAAAAGAGAAGAAAGTACAAGGATGAGAATAAGACACTGGGCCACATGCGCTTAGCAGAGCTAGCAGATGCTCTGGCCACAAGCTTGGGAGCAGGTCGGGGAGACGGCTCTGGCCATACAAGGCTGAGCAGCTCTGAGTCGAGGACTGTGCTATCTATCTATCTATCTATTTGAGATTTATTTATGAGAGAGAGAGCACACGCACACGTGTGTACACATGAGTGGGGGAGGGGCAGAGGGAGAGAGTCTCAAGCAGACTCTAGCACTGAGTGTGGAGCCTGATGAGGACTTGATCTCATGACCCTGAGATCACGACATGAACCAAAACCAAGAATCAGATGCTTAATCCACTGTGCCACCCAGGCACCCCCTGGACGGTGCTTCTTTTTTTTTTTTTTTTTAATTTTTTATTTTTTTATAAACATATAATGTATTTTTATCCCCAGGGGTACAGGTCTGTGAATCGCCAGGTTTACACACTTCACAGCACTCACCATAGCACATACCCTCCCCAATGTCCATAACCCCATCCCCCTCTCCCTCCCCCCCTCCCCCCAGCAACCCTCAGTTTGTTTTGTGAGATTAAGAGTCACTTATGGGGATGCCTGGGTGGCTCAGTTGGTTAAGCGGCTGCCTTCGGCTCAGGTCATGATCCCAGCGTCCTGGGATCGAGTCCCACATCGGGCTCCTTGCTCGGCAGGGAGTCTGCTTTTCCCTCTGCCTCTGCCTGCCATTCTGTCTGCCTGTGCTGGCTTGCTCTCTCTCCCTCTCTCTCTGACAAATAAATAAATTTTTTAAAAATTAAAAAAAAAAAAGTCACCTATGGTTTGTCTCCCTCCCGATCCCACCTTGTTTCATTTATTCTTTTCCTACCCCCAAACCCCCCATGTTGCATCTCCACCTTCTCATATTAGGGAGATCATATGATAGTTGTCTTTCTCTGATTGACTTATTTCACTAAGCATGATACCCTCTAGTTCCATCCACATCGTCGCAAATGGCAAGGTTTCATTTCTTTTGATGGCTACATAGTATTCCATTGTATATATATACACACCACAGCTTCTTTATCCATTTATGTGTTGATGGACATCTAGGTTCTTTCCATAGTTTGGCTATTGTAGACATTGCTGCTATAAACATTCAGGTGCACGTGCCCCTTCGGATCACTACATTTGTATCTTTTTTTTTTTTTAAGTTTTTATTTATTTATTTGTCAGAGAGAGAGCGAGAGCGCGAGCACAGGCAGACTGAGCAAATCACTGAAAACAAGCTATGAATCTATCAAGGGGGGACTACTTAAATCAATTATTGCAGATCCAAAAGTGAGACTATAGGTATGTAAATACTACCCTGTTAAGTAAAAAAGCAAGTTATAACATGGCATATACAGTATTATCCCAAGGATTATGTACATGTAGAGATATATGCAGACA
The DNA here is from genome assembly GCA_004024625.1 of Mellivora capensis. NCBI lineage: Eukaryota > Metazoa > Chordata > Mammalia > Carnivora > Mustelidae > Mellivora > Mellivora capensis. The sequence continues at coordinate 1,926 of PISX010023404.1, forward strand.
TAGTTAGATACAGAAAAATACATGAAGTCTAAAAAGAAATAAACCTAATAGAATGTGTCGGTAAGTCATGGGCTTACTCATGATCTTCTCCCTTTTCTTTTTGCTTATATGTGTTTTTAATTGTTTTCAATGATCAGAGATGTTTACAGCATAAAAAAATCATAGAGGGAGAAATAGTAAACAGAGTTAAATTCATATCTGAAAGGACTCGAGATTTGTCAAATGGAGCAGTGACGACCCCATCCTCAATAGCAGTCGTCCTCTCTTGCAAAATGGCCCCCAAGGAAGCTAACTGGGTTGGCTCTTTGTTTTGAAATGTGATCTCGAGATGCTTCTTGCAGCCCAGACAGCATGAGACTGATCTCCAAATTTAAGATTTGGAAACTAAGATTAAAAATAGTCTCAGAAAGAATGTTTAAAACTCACTAACCCCAAAATAAGTCTTAGATGACAAGGTATCCTTTGAGTGGGACAGATTCTATTTTCTTGTCCATAGTACTCTCTTCCCTCCTCTTGTCTCTTCTTTTTGCTACTGTCATCCTAAATGGAGCCATCTCACAGTACTGTTGGAGTCCTGTGTAGCCACCAGTTTAAATTAAATTCTAATCTTTATTTCTGTGGTTTATGTGGTCACTGACTCTCTCCCCAGAATTACAGCAAGAACTCAGCAACCAGCTATTTATTCTCAGTCACCAAATATAATAATAACTTTAAAAACCTTAGCACTGGTAATGCTTGTACTCGCTCATGATTATCCCAGGTTTAAAATATTGCTTTTTTGGGAAATGGTACTTTTCTTGATAGGTATTCCCTTAAAATGGCTAATCATGGCCAGCTCTGAATCACAGACCCTGACTTGCAAACCAGTCTGTCTTAAGAGAGTGGTCCCTGTAATTAAGCAGGAGCCAGAGCTGTGCTGTCTAATATGGTGACCACCAGCATCATTTGGCGAATCGAATGAATTGAGATTAAATTCCTCATTTGCTTCTTTATACTAATCAGGTTTCCAGTTTTGAAAAAAACCACATGTAGCTAGTGCCTACTGCACTGTATGGTACAGGTACAGAACATTTCTGCGGTGACAGAACATTCTTCTGGACAGTGCTGACTTATGGTACTCTCTCCAAGCCATCAATACAAAGATGGAGTTTAAAGCCAGCCTTACTGTCCCCTGGCCCCTAAAGGCCAGTCTCTGGAATGGCCTGACTCGCCCCCGCTCTTCCAGCTTTAGAGGGCACTAATTCCATCCTAGTGAGATACACAACCATCTCTCAGGTCACAGGGCAGCTTCCTAGCTTTCCTCATGCATTTAGTACTGGGTCTCTGATCTAAGCACACATCCAAATCATCCACAAGGCTTGCTAAAACACAGACTGCTGAACCTCCACTCAGACTTTCTGATCCAGTAGTCTGGGGTGGGCCCACAATTTGGATTTTTAACAAGTTCCCAGGTGATGTTTATATTGCTAGTCTAGGAACCACACTTGGAGAAGCACTGCACTAAAGCAATGAAGACATGCTAGTGGATGGTCCCATGCAGAAGGAGTATGCCAAACTTTATTTCATGTATTAGGACTTAGGCTAAAGATATAACTTCTTTTTTTTCCCCTAAAGATTGTATTTATTTATTTGACAGAGAGAAAGTGGGAGAGAGTACAAGCAGAAGGAGTGGCAGAGAGAAAGGGAGGGCAGGCTTCCCACTGAGGAGGGAGCCCGATGTGGGGTTCAATCCCAGGACCCCCAGATCATGACCTGAGCCAAAGGTAGATGCTTAAAATGAGTGAGCCACCCAGGCGCCCTTCAAGATATAACTTTTTTTTTTTTTTTAAGATTATTTATTTATTTATTTATTTGACAGACAGAGATCACAAGTAGGCAGAGAGGCAGGCAGGGAGAGAGAAGAGGAAGCAGGCTCTCCACGGAGCAGAGAGCCCGATGCGGGGCTCGATCCCAGAACACCGGGATCATGACCCAAGCCGAAAGCAGAGGCTTTAACCCACTGAGCCAGCCAGGCACCCCAAGATATAACTTCTTAACATGAGTTTTGTCCTTAGTAGACTTTGATGCACTCAATATTACTAACGATAGACCAGATTCCACTCACTGTCTCAGGAAAAAGCAGCTTGAAATAGTTCCCTCCTAATCCTTTTATTTATTTATTTATTTATTTTTTTAAAATTTATTTATTTGTCAGAGAGAGGGAGAGAGAGAGAGTGAGCACAGGCAGACAGAGTGGCAGGCAGAGGGAGAAGCAGGCTCCCTGCCGAGCAAGGAGCCCGATGTGGGACTTGATCCCAGGACGCTGGGATCATGACCTGAGCCCAAGGCAGCCGCTTAACCAACTGAGCCACCCAGGCGTCCCTAATCCTTTTATTTAAATGCAAAATAACAACAGCAACAAAATCCTTTTTATTTAAAAGCAAAACAAAAGAACCAAAACAACTTTGAAAACTCAGTTTGTGCCACTACTACCTCTCAAGAATGTCTAACCAAGGCTCAGGAAGGCCTACAGGAGCAGAGTAAAACATCTTCACTGATTCTTTTTTAAAAGAATATTGGAGGGGCGCCTGGGTGGCTCAGTGGGTTAAGCCTCTGCCTTCGGCTCAGGTCATGATCTCCGGGTCCTGGGATCGAGCCTTGAGTTGGGCTCTCTGCTCAGCGGGGAGCCTGCTTCCCCGTCTCTCTCCCTGCCTGCCTCTCTGCCTTCTCGTAATCTCTGTCTGTCAAATAAATAAATTCTTAAAAAAAAAAAACACCCCAAACTATCATGATTCAAAGAACACTGTCAGGAAAGTGAAAATTTCTCCCACTGAATGAGAGAAAAGATTTTCAAATCATATCTGATAGGTATTTATACTTTTATTCAGTTAGTTCAATCAAAGATATTTTTCTACTCAATCAATTCAAAGATATCTGTATTCAGAATATATAAAGAACTCTTGCAACTCAACAATAAATAAATAATGCAACTGAAAAAAAATGGACAAAGGATTTGAAAAGACATTTCTCCCAAGAAGATACACAAATGGCCAAAAAACACATGAAAAGATGCTCAATATTTGTTATCCATTAATGAAATGCAAATCAAAACCACAACTGGCATCTGTACTACTTCATACCCACTAGAAGGGCTATAACCAGAAAGACAGATAATAAAAAGTTTTGCCAAGAACATGGAGAGATTAGAACCCTCAAACACTGCTGATGAGAACTGATATCATTTCCACTTTGGAAAAACAGTTCAGTAGTGCATCAAAATGTTAAGCATGGAGTTACCACATCACCTAGCAGTTCTACTCCTAGGTATATTATACCCAAGAAAACAAAATATGATGCCACACAAGATTGTTTATACAAACGTTCCAAGCTGCCTTATTCATAACAGCAAAAAGGCATCACTAATCCAAATATCCATCAACCAGTGAAAAGGTAAACAACATGTGGTATAACCATTTAGCAGAATATAATTTGGCAATAAAATTATTGCCAAATAATTGGCTGGCCCGCCTACCATTCCCGCCCCAGGCCCAGCTTCTGCACCGGCACGGTATGGTCCAATGATCCGAATCTGAGGACGCCTGCGGCCGCCCCGGGACATGGAGCCTCATCTCCCGGCCGCAGCCAGCGGACGCGGTCTCCAGGTGAGGAGCCGCGAGTGCGTCCTATCAAGCTGGAACCATCTCACGTGCTGCCGCAGAGCCGTCAGTTCAGGGAGAAGAACCACCTTAGGCGGAAAGTTCTCGCCTTTGCAGGTGGCGCTCCTTACGCGTGTGCGTTGGTGGCCGCGGGGGACCCCGCTGTTCCCGGTCCCTCAGGCAAGCCCCTCCGTGAGCAGGCCCGCCGCTGCTCTGCGCGCCCCTGTGAAGGCGCGTGGCGCGCGGCCCGGGCAGACGGCCCCCACCGCCCACCGCTCAGGTGCTGTGAGTGGGTCGTGCTTCCCCACGGGACCGCAGAGAACGGCTTTGCACCCAGAGCTCCCCTGCCCGTCCGTTTCTCAAAAATGGCTTTTCCCTTAGGATGGATTGAGAGGGCAGGAGCCCCGTCTGTCTTGCCCCGTGTCACCGTGGGCCTCAGGGGGTCACGGGGCCGAATCGATCGCAGCCCGGGCCCGGCGGCTGGCGGGCCTCAGGGGCCGGGCTCGGAGGCTCGGCTGCCCCCCAACGCCCCGGGGGAGCGTACCTCCTGCGCTCCCATTGCCTGGGTTGGTTGGAAGTGTCTTTTTAGAGTTTGAACTATTAATGGGGGAGTCATTCTGCTGTCTTTCCCTCAGAAGGGCTAAAACGTCTCCGTATTTCTTTCTAGATTTAAGAAAACATCTATCTGGGTCAGTTTCGTCTTCTCCCTGCCTCCTGATCATGGCCGGCTCAGACCCCTTTTTCTAACAGATATTTTAAAGAGTCCCTTATTGTCCAGAAATGAAATTCGGAGATGATACACCTACCCCCACCCCCATTCTTGTCCATCTAGAACCTCAGAAAGTGGCTTTATTGTGGCTCCTGACTGGCTCAGTTGGTAGATCTTATGACTTTTGATCTCAGGGTCATGAGTTCGAGCCCCACATTGGGTGTAAAGATTACTTTAAAAATCTTAAGGGGGGGGGGGAATATGGCTTTATTTGGGACTAGGGTCTTTGCAGATTTAATTAAGCTAAGGATTTCAAGACAAGGTCAGCTTGGATTTAGGGTGGGCCTGCAATCCAATGACAGGTGTCCTCAAAGAAGAGGAGAGACACAATAGAGGCCATGGATGGACAGGCAGAGGTTGTAGGGATACGGCCGCAGGCCTGGGAACACGGGCCCCTAAGAACTCATGGAGCCTTCAGAGGAAGTGTGGCCCAGCATCACCTTGAGCCTCTAGAACTGAGAGGGGATAAACTTCTGTCACTGTAAGCCCCTGGTTTGTGGTCATCTGTTACAGCGGCCATAGGACATTGACACAGCCAGGAAATAAACTCAAGGTGGGAAGCACTGCTCTAAATGCATGCTCACCGGCTGCTCCCATGGGCCTCTGTATGTGGATGTTATAGGCAAGCCTGTTTTACAGAGCAGCCATTAGGCTCAGAGATGCTGGGTGACCTGCCAGGGCATACAGCCAGGAAGAGGGACTCTGGGTTCCCACCTGAGGTCTATCTGATCCCTGTTCTGCCTGCAGATTTCACCAGTGGTACAGGAGTAGGTGATGAGGGCCATTCCTGCTCTCTGAGCCTCAGCTTCTTCCCTACTTGTAGGGTGCCTGAAGGCACCTTCCACTGGCTGGTGCCAATCCCCTCTTCTCTTTCCACTCTGGCTTCTGCAGAACCGGGGCTGGTCTTCTCTCTGTGCGGATGAGGTCACTGCTCTGGGCACTTAGTAACCAAGACACAGACCTGAGTGGAGGGGCCAGGCCTCCCGGTCTGGGCTGGGCTGGCATGGGCCTGTATGGAGTGGGGTCCTCAGGGCCCCAGGCCCACCAAGGAGGCTCTGGCTCCTGTCCAGACCAGGCTCAGGCTGGCATGTCCTTCTGGTGTTTGTGTGACACGGCAGAACTGACCCTAACCTGGGTCAGTTTAACCCCTCCTTTCCTCCTCTCCTTCCCTCTCCTCTCCCTCCTCCTTCCTGGCCTAATAACCAATTCAAAGAAAGCTGCAGACATCATGGGGGAAAAAAAAAAAAGGAAAGAAGTACTGACATATGCTATAACATGGATGAATCTTGAAAATATTATGCTAAGTAAAAAAATAAAGTCATAAAAGACCACATACTGTACAAGTCTATATAAATAAAAAATCTAGAACAGGCAAGCCTATAGAACAAAAAGTAAATTGGTGATTATGCAGAGCCTGGAGCAAGGGAGCCGGATCTTTGGGAGGGAAATGCTAATAGCAATGGTGTTTGTTTGGGGTTATAAAATATTCTGCTGTTGTTGTTTTACATTGCTAGGGCTCTTTTGTTTTTATAAGTTTTCTTTAAAAATACTTGTATACTAATGTTACATGATGAGTGATTAACTTTATAAAGAGAACCATGGTAAGAATAAAATTATTAATGGTGGAATAAGCATCTTCTCTAATATATTAAGTCAAAGTACTTAAGGATACAGTGATTTCATGGTGGTTATGAAATATTCTAAAATTGACTTTGCTGATGGCTGCACAAGTGTGTAAGTATTAAAACCTGTATATGTTAGATGGGTGAGTTTAGGAGTATGTAAATTCAATTTCAGTACAGCTGGGGTTTTTGGTTTTGTTTTGTTTTTTAAAAAGGGGGCTGTTGGGAGGCCCCTCGGTTGAGCATTCTACTCTTGGTTTTGGCTTGGGTCATGATTTCAGGGTCATGAGATTGAGCCCCGTGACAGGCTCCACTCTCGGGGGAGTCTGCTTGAGATTCTCTCCCTCCCCCTCTGCCCCTCTACCCACTTTTGCATCCATACCATCTCTCTATCTCAGATAAATAAATAAAATCTTTAAGGGGGCTGTAGGAAAGGAACTCATGTATACCTTAAGGGGAGGTGGTTTTGGTCATCAAAGCAAACGTGTGGATGGAAATAATCCCTAAACTGAAAAGGTTCCTAGTGCCTTAGGAAGGGAGACAGAAAAAAAGAAAGATGAAAAGTAAGTTAAATACAAAGTCTCTTGATTAAAAGAAAGACGTAAGAGGTTCTTAGGCTTGTAGAACTGGTTCTTTTTTTTTTTTTAAGATTTTTATTTATTTATTTGATACACAGAGAGAGATCACAAGTAGGCACAGAGGCAGGCAGAGCGAGAGAGGGGGAAGCAGGCTTCCTGCTGAGCAGAGCGCCCAATGTGGGGCTCGATCCCAGGACCCTGAGATCATGACCTGAGCTGAAGGCAGCGGCTTAACCCACTGAGCCGAGCCACCCAGGTGCCCTAGAACTGGTTCTTTATAAAGATCTAAGGCACAAAGTGTTTTGTAACACTTTGGATGAACCAGAAGGAAAGGTAAAGAAAAGGTGGGACCATCTAAGTTTTAACTTTTACACATTAAAGCTCTGTATGAACACAGATTCTTGACATAGACCCATTTCTGGGAAACTGGGTGGAGAACAAAAACCAATTTTTAGTCATTAGACTTACCACTCGGCTGAAGTATTCATCTAACACTTCCACAAAATTATGGATGAATTCATAAATGGCCATCTCGTTCTGAAATAAAAAAGGAAAGGCACAATTAGTTTTAGTATGGCCCGTGTGTAATTAGAATCTGACAAATATTCAGAATAGTTCTAGGACTCACTTGTTTGAAAGAAGCTTACCAACAGAGAGAGAATTGAAAATCTTAACCTCTAGGATTTTAAGTCCCCAGTGAACGTAACTGGACAAACCAGATCGAGTCTAGTGTTTAGGGTTTTGAGCTCTGCTCCCTTTATCATTTGATACTTTATTATTTGATGACTTTATCATCAACTGGCTGAAACAATGTTTTTGGTTCTTCATGCCACCATTTTTCCATTTGGGAAGATGGGAAACTACCTCCAGGTTTGGTTCATGGATAAAAAGCAATCAACTGAAATTTTGAGGTATCTTAAATCTTAAATGCCTTTTCATGGTTTCAATAGCCATAGGTTCTATTGATCTGGGACTGATGTTTCTGGAAAGGTGAACTAAATCTGAGGAAATTCATTAATAAACAATCATATTTATAGTTTGCTCTGACTTCTGATCTGTCAGCCTATATTTAATGCCACATCTGACTGGTCTCTACCCCTGTCTCAGCTGCCCCACTGAGCCACACAGAACAAGAGCAAGAACCTGGTATTGCCTAGTGTCGGGGAAAGCCTTCCGTGGTTTTGTGCTTACCCACAAGCTGCTCATCTAATTCAAGAAAAATCCCAGATATTCTTCTTCCACACAGCTTTCCCTGGCCTTGATAGAAACCAAGATCCTTTTAAGAGTCAAGATAATTCTTAGATAGGCAAGTAGGGAAGAAAATGCCAATTTAAGGAGGAATAAAAGTCAGACTGTCAGGGTGCCTGGGTGGTTCAGTTGGTTAAGTGTCTGCCTTTGGCTTGGGTCATGATCCCAGGTTCCTGGGATCGAGTCCCAAGTCAGGTTCCTTGCTTGGTGGGGAGCCTGCTTCTTCCTCTCTGTCTCTCTGTTGCTCCCCCTGCTTGTGCTCTCTCTGTCAGATAAATAGAATCTTTTTTTTTAAAGATTTTATTTATTTATTTGACAGAGAGAGAAATCACACATAGGTAGAGCAGCAGGCAGAGAGAGAGGGGGAAACAGGCTCTCCGCCAAGCAGAGAGCTTGATGCGGGGCTCAATCCTAGGACCCTGGGATCATGACCTGAGCCAAAGGCAGAGGCTTAACCCACTGAACCACCCAGGCACCCCTAAATAGAATCTTTAAAAAAAATTTTTTTTTTAAATCAGACAGTCATTCCTAATTTTCTTGCATTTTCTATAGGCTCCTCTATTATCTTACCTCAGTGTCATTAACTCCAACCACAATGAATAGAGCTGCATACTGTCGATATATCAGCTTAAAATCCTTAAATTCAATGAAAGAGCACTAGAAATAAAACACAATTAGATATTAATTCCTATGGTTGGCACGGATTTCTTCAAAATGGCTTGCATAATTTCTAGGTTCTGATTTTAGTACTGGTTAACACTGTCCTAGAAATATACAATATTAAAATGTTACACACTTTTGGTTGGTTGCCTGTTGGTTGGCTCCTCACAATATTCATGGGACTACTTGGAAGCATCTCTAGTGGGAGGCAGAGAAGGGTCTCGGAAAAAAGGCTTGGAGCATCCCCATGGGTTCCCACCTGCATTCCTTCTCATTCCTTTGCTTCGCTCTGTGTGGAAATCAGCCAGCAAAGGTACTGAATAATTTTAAATTGCCTCCAACATGAAAAAATGCCAACATGACAAAGAAGATTTTCTTCTTTTCATCTCCCCTAGGCTCTTTGGGAAGCAATTAGAGATTTAGTTTTGTACTATTTAATAGCGAATGAATAGCCAAATATCTACAGCATACACACATGCAGAAAGAATCTTGATTTCTTTTTCCTAGACCCATGAAAAGAATTCATGTAGACTCTTTTATAAATTATTTAAAGTTTTGGCTTTTGTGGGGCAGATGCTAGACAAAATCTCCCATCATAAACATTGCTTCCTATGAATTAATAACAAGTTTACCACCATAGGCTGGTGGTTAGAACAACTCCCTTCCCATTCATCTTTCCTACAGCCATTGTACAAAGAGTATTGGGAAGGCACCGGGTAGGCAGGAATTGGATAGCAGCCTAAGGCACAGTGCTGCCCTTCCTTTGGACTTCTGGGTGTGCTTGACCAAACGTTACTGCACATGAACTCTATGGCTATCTGCACTGGGATAACTGCTCCTGGGTGCCCAGATGCACCTGGAGATGAAGCTGTAAGTTGTTTGTTTGGTTTTTTAAAGATTTTATTTATTTATTTGATAGAGAAATCACAAGTAAGCAGAGAGACAGGCAAAGGGGGAGGGAGAGGCAGGCTCTCTGCTGAGCAGGGAGCCCAATGTAGGGCTCGATCCCAGGACCCTGAGATCATGACCTGAGCTGAAGGCAGAGGCTTTAACCCACTGAGCCACCCAGGCACCCCTGAAGCTTTAAGTTTGAATTATGAAATTTCTTCCATGGTTAAGGCACTTGACCATCTATGAAATGGAGGGATTTGAGGCTCTTATTTAAAATTAGGATAAAGGTAAGAAATGCAGGATGGCTCTGCAGCTTTTGGCTCACTGTAGAGCCAGTGTGATCTCTGCTCAGTTAGATCTTTCAAAGAAACACAACCTATTTTTTTTTTCAAGATTTTATTTATTTAACACAGATAGAGAGCACACAAGCATGGGAAGCAGCAGAGGGAGAAGCACGATATGGGGGTTGATCCCAGGACCCCCATGGCTTAACCAACTGAGCCACCCAGGTGCCTGAAACACAAGCTATCTGAAAGAACTGAAGAACATTTTTCAAAGCCTCTCAGGAGTTTGAAAAAAAAAAAAAAAAAAAGTAACAAAGCACCTTTGTGGATAAAATAAAAACTAAGCTAAGCTGAGACTGTTCAGTACCTAATTATCCCAAAGCCCACTAGGTTCCTTTTAAAATTTAGAATAATTCAGGGGGCACCTAGGAGGCTCAGTCAGTTAAGTGTTTGCCTTCAGCTCAGGTCATGATCCCAGGGTTCTGGGAGTGAGCACAACATGGAGCTCCCTGGTCAGGGGGGAGTCTGCCCCTCCCTCTCCCTCTGTCCCTCCCCCCTTAGCTCATTCTCTCTCTCTCTCTCTCTCTCTCTCTCTCCCTCTCTCAATAAATAAAATCTTTTAAAAAATAATTCAGAATGCTTCAAAAATATCTAACAATATATTCGTTCCAAAGCATATATTTCAAAAGGTAATGTATCCATGAAGACAGTGTTTGAAACTGTGCAGTGCTTGCATTCTGCAGAAAGATTCAACGGGAATGCTTCTGGAGTTTATCTTTATTTAAAGTATGTGTCTATTAGCATAGCCCTTTAATAGTTCCCCTTTCCCTTTGACAACTGCATGAAGCAATATGTGCCACCGCCGGCCCAAATAGTAATTCAAAGAGGACTCTGAGATGTTGAGACTGGAAAATCAATTTAGAAGCCAAGGGAAACACGGTTCCAACATGTAACTTCTGAGCACTGATGTGCCTTAATATTTTAAGACCTAGCAGTGGTTCCCACAGGCGGCCTTTCTACATATGCTGTGAAATGGAGAACTGGCAAAATTAATGGGTGATTTAAACAACTTTCTGATTTCGCTGCAGTTTATTCAGTGATTTCTTTTTTTTTTTTTTAAAGATTTATTTATTTATTTATTTGACAGACAGAGATCACAAGTAGGCAGAGAGGCAGGCAGAGAGAGAGGAGGAAGCAGGCTCCCTGCTGAGCAGAGAGCCCAATCGGATCGGATCGATCGGGGGCTCCATCCCACAACCCTGGGATCATGACCTGAGCCAAAGGCAGAGGCCTAACCCACTGAGCCACCCAGGCGCCCCTGGTGATTTCCAACAGATTCAAAGTTCAGGACCCGGATTAAGTACCTCTCCAATTAAACCTCTTTGTAAAAATAGACTCAGTTCCTAAACTTCCTATTTGTTATTATTTTAATAATTTTGTTTAACCTCCATTTTGATAGAATGGGTAGATTTGTTGTGTCATATGAATTTTTAACTTCCACTTACCCCATCTACATCATAAAACAAGACAAGTTCAAATAAATTTTTTTTTTTAACCACTAGTTCTCGGATTATGTGGGTGTTAAGTTTACAAGATGATAAGCAGAAAAAACCATGGTCTACATGAGAATCATGCCAGTATCCCTGGCACAAAATATATCTCAAGTGCTTACCTCTATACCAATCATCTGACCTTCATCTCTTGGCTTAAAGAGAGCTACCTGCTGGGAACACCCCTAGGAGTTATAAGGGCTAAATTCATATGGAAAAAAAAGAAGGTATGTCGATTAGCTGGAATAAATTTGAGACAAATACCCGGATTTGAATAAGAACTCAAGGCTTTTCCTGGTTTTCCTTGTTTGTATTTATTTTCCTTAGGGGGATGTAAAAGAGAGCTATGCTTCAGTCTTCATTTCACTTCATTTGTTATTTTCCCTAATAGTTGTTGAAAGAATGTAGTTCAAAGAAAATGATGGCCCTTGAGACTTGGTAATAACAGATCTGCCCTTGCCAAGTTGAATGCGGAGATAAATGAGAGAACCAGAAACTTACTTGTTCATTGGATCGGGAGAGACAGCTCTTTATGACTTCCGTTTCCAGAAGTGTACGCTTATTGATCTCCACATGTTCATAGTATTTAGAAAGTCGGGTCTGTCCTTGTTTATTCACCATGAGGAAAAATTTTATCATTTTTTTTTTCTTTCTGGGCGGTATTTCAAAAGTTATGTCAAGGGGTGGCTGTAATTAGAACCTGAAGGATGAAGGAACAACAAAAAGTTATGATCAAATATCTCAAAGAATAATATTAGATGTATTCTGTAGATGAACCAGGAGTAAATAAAATGTGATCTGATAATACTGGTCTTCGCTCCTATAAATTAAATGAGGTTTTAATAAATAAGTAAACATAGGGGCACCTGGGTGGCTCAGTTGCTTAAGCTCTGCCTTTGGCTCGGGTCATGATCCCAGGGTCCTGAGATCAAGTCCCTGCTTCTCCCTCTCTCTCTGCCTGCCACTCCCCCTGCTTGTGCTCTCTCTCACTCTCCCTCTGTCAAATAAGCAAATCAAATCTAAAAAAAAGTTAAAAAAAAAAAACAAACCCAAAAACTAGAAGAGTGCCTGGGTGGCTCAGTTGTTAAGCGGCTACCTTAGGCTCAGGTCATGATCCCAGAGTCCTGGGATCGAGCCCCCTATCAGGCTCCCTGCTCCGAGGGAAGCCTGCTTCTCCGTCTGCCACTCCCCCTGCTTGTGTTCCCTCTCTCACTGTTTCTCTCTCTGTCAAATAAGTAAATAAAATCTAAAAAAAAAAAAAAAGGAAGAACCTAAACTAAACAGAAATCTTCATTAGTTATCTTCCAAAACTTTTTTTTTTTTTTTTTTTTTTTAAGTAGGCTCCATGCCCAGTGTAGAGCCTAATGTGGGGCTTAAACTCCCAACCCTGAGATCAAGACCTGGGCCACCTAGATGTTCCTCTTTCAAAACATTTTTGAATTTCCCCAATACTTCTGCTACTTGTTCAATAGATTGAACAATAGATTGAACAAATAGTATTTGTTCAATAGATTCATCATTTTTGTTGGGCACCAACTATGTGTCAAGTACCAAGAGGGTACGAAGATAAAGAAGTGGTGATTTTTTTTTCAATGTTTAGAACATTTTATTAAAGCAAAACTTGTTGGAATTAAGTGAAATACAAAAACATAGTAAATATTTACAAAAACATTGATAACACTGCTCATGTCAGACACATATAAAAATGCAGAAAGGTGCTGAAGAGTTCATAAGGTGAGGGCACCTGAACTTTATTTTATGGACAGGAGAGACAAGCTCTACAGTGAAGTTTTCTTTCTTCAGTGTTGGGAGCAGTAGTAGTAATCTCCACTATTTGCTAAAGCCCCCCACCAAGGCCCTCTAACATGTCCTATGGAAGGTCTTCTACCAAGCAAATTTTCCTATAGTCCTTAATTCCCACAATTCTCTGAGGCGGCTACTTGTGGTATCCCCACTCTAAGGTCAATCAAATTGAAGTTCAGGGATGGAAGGATCCCCAAAGTCTCTAGATTACTTCTGTCAGAAATAAGAGGCAGCTCAGAAGCCAGGCACATGCCTGGATCCATGACACCCCCTCATTTGTCCTCATCACTCCCAAGGGTCCATGCTTGCAATTTTATTTCTAACTTGGCTATAATGAAACTCATGTTGGGTCCTCCTACACTTGGTATAGATTTCGAAATGATCAGGGCAAGAGAGCACAATACTGACCAATGGCCAGTGCTTCTTTCATCAGGAGCACTGGAGCTGCCTCCCTGACTCCTCTGACAGTATCATATTCACATTTTGTAGTAGCTGTGAAAATTAAGTGCAAAACACCAAGGTTAATAATAGTTTTTTTTTTTAAGATTTTATTTATGTATTTATTTGTCAGAGAGAGAGACAAAGAGAGAGAGCGCACAAGCAGGCAGAGTGGCAGGTAGAAGCAGAGAGAGAAGCAGGCTCCCCATGGAGAAAGGAGCCCAATGAGGGACTCGATCCCAGGATGCTGGGACAACTACCCGAGCCGAAGGCAGCAGCCCAACAGACTGAGCCACCCAGGCGTCCCATTAATAATAGTTCTTAAATTAACTTTTTTTTAATTTTTTAAGATTTTATTTATTTATTTGACAGAGAGAATGACAGTGAGCGAGGGAACACAAGAAGGGGGAGTGGGAGAGGGAGAAGCAGACCTCCCACTGAGTGGGGAGACGGATATGCGGCTCATCCCAGGACTCTGGGATCATGACCTGGGCCAAAGGCAGGCGCTTAACCGACTGAGCCACCTAGGCGCCCCTCTTAAATAAACCTTTATTTATTTATTTATTTTAAAGATTTTATTAATTTATCTGATAGAAGAGATCACAAGTAGGCAGGGAGGCAGGCAGAAAGAGAGAGAGGAGGAAGCAGGCTCCCTGCTGAGCAGAGCGCCCGATGCGGGGCTCGATCCCAGGACCCTGAGATCATGACCCGAGCCAAAGGCAGAGGCTTAACCCACTGAGCCACCCAGGCGCCCCTTAAATGAACTTTTAAAATTTGGAATAATTTTACAGAAAAGTTACAACAGGTTATAGGATAATTCTTGGACTACATTTTGTATTATTCTTTGCCCCCCCCAGCTCATCTCTTATTTCCTGAACCATATCAGACAGGTGGTTATCTCACAACAATGCCAAACACAAAGAGCTAGAAAGAGCCAGGCCCAGTCTGGCAAAGCCTGGGCTGCCGTGTTCATTGAGGGCACAGGGCAGGATGTTCTGTAGACCAGCTCAGCGAGGGACATGGCAGCTGTGCCATGGGGGGATGACCTGTAGTCATTCACTCCCTCTTCCAGGAAGATAAGCTCACTACTGTAGGTGGGATTGCAACATACTCCGTTTAGTCATTTGGTATTAAGTGCTGCTTTTATTCTCACAAATTACTGCCAGTAAATTATGGCTGGAGACCAGCAAATTAAGTTACCATCCATTCTTTTATTGCCGTTTAGCAAAGTTATTTTAAAAGAATCTTCATGAAATTTAGAAATCACAATCCTATACTCTGGATTCCAACTGCCAGCTAGAAGAAATCTACTGTCTTGGGGACCTGGGTGGCTTTAGTCAGTTGAGTGTCTAGACAACTTCTGGTTTCGGCTCAGGTCATGATCTCAGGATCCTGGGATCCAGCCCTGGGGGGCGGGGGGCTGCTCAGCAGGGAGTCTGCTAGTTTCCTTTCCCTCTGCCCCTCCCCCCACTCTCTCTCTCTCTCTCTCTCTCTTTTAAATCTTTTTTCAATTTTATTTACTTATTTGTCAGAGAGAGAGAGAGCGAGAGAGCAAGCACAGGCAGAGTGGCAGGCAGAGGCAGAGGGAGAAGCAGGCTCCGTGCCGAGCAAGGAGCCCAATGTGGGACTCGATCCCAGGACGCTGGGATCATGACCTGAGCCTAAAGCAGCCGCTTAACCAAATGAGCCACCCAGGCGTCCCTCTCTCTTTTTTTTTTTAATAAAAGATAACATCTCAAAGGTACTCCTGTCCAAACCTTTGCCTTTAAACGTCTGGCTGTGTTAAGTTTACAGTAAAATGAGATGTAAAATGATCCCACTGAGATGTTACACCAAAGGATCAAATTGGTTTCTACCTTAACAAGCACAGCATTCCTTCCCACTGACTTCAGGAACAAGGATGACAAACAAGGGCGTGTTGAATTGATACTCATTAGGATGCAAGCCTTGAAAATAGTAGTTGAAGGCATCTAAAGGCTGGAATACATCATCTTTTTTTTTCTTTTTTTGCATGCTCATAAACAATTACACAGTTTATAACTGTAGGATTACACAGTGGTAATAAAGTAGACAAGTAAAACTGTAAACTCCATTATAAAATATACAAAGGTGAAATATACAATGTGGAGACTCAGAGACAAATACATGTTTGAGAACAGAAGATGAATGCTTTAAGCACCTCTCCTGGTTACTAATCATCAGGGATGAGAGAAATCAAATAATTATGAAACTGAGGTAGGGCAATAAGGAAAGAATATGCCTAGACAAGTGCTGGGAGTGGCCAGGAAGCAGGTATGAACTTCCTCTGTTTATAAAACTCTTTGCATTCAAAACACAGAGGCTGAGGAAGATGTTTTGATTGCCAGGACCTAGGGGATTCCACACCCAAGAGCCTGTGTGAAATGAGGACAGGTAAGGAAGGGAAATTTCACTGAGGAAAGCCTTACACGAAGGATGCCAGGATGCCTAAAGGCCAAGATGAGGAAGTCTGGTATAGTCATAGTAGAATATGAGCAGATCAATGTCCCAAGGCCCTTTATGACACAAACTGAATGCCTAGAGAAAAGAGAGACTGGAACAATTGAAATGCATGCTGAACTGGGTACAGTTTTCATATTTCTGATGGTGTATTCTGAGACTGTCATCCAGAGATGACAAATAGATTGTAACTTGGGTGCCAACTGTGACTAACTGTATTTGCTGCTTTGAGCACTGTGTTTGGAAGGATTCTGCAACTGTTTAGGTTCAAAAGGATGCCATGAATGGTGAGTATGTCAGCTGCAGGTTAGGAAGCAGGGTGTGGCAACATCTGCATCTTATATCTGTCAGCCCTGATGTGCACTCCCTTCACTTTGCAGATGGGAAAATGGATAATCTGAGATGTAGACTGAAGTCTTGAATTCTGGTCCCCTGACTCATAATCTGATGCCATCTTTAATCTGTCCCAGTGCCTCTTTGCCTTGCTCAGTGTATTAGTGTCATTAGAGGTTCATTTAAGCTTACTAAGCATCAACTTCAGGTGGCTGAATTTGATTACATATTAAGCTCCCCTACAAAACCAGTAATTTTTACTTTTTTATTGTGATAATTTTATTGTGACCTAGCATACACGTATATATGTATCTGATTCAGTTATATATGATGTTCACCAAACAATACCTATCCATTCTGTGTGTACTGTACTCTAGTGATTTTTGTCACATTTTATAAAAAATGTAGGTGTGAGGTGTTTGGGTTACATAGATAAATGTATTTATTTATTTATTTTTAAAAAGATTTTGTTTATTTATTTGACACGAGAAAGAGAGAGAGAGAGAGAGAGCAAGAGAGCAAGCAGGGGGAGTAGGAGAGGGAGAAGCAGGCTTCCTGCTGAATGGGGAGCCCAATGCTGGGCTTGATCCCAGGACCCTGGGATCATGACCTGAACCAAAAGCAGATGCTTAACAGACTGAGCCCCAATACACAAAATACACATACTATCAAGATGATGTATCACTGTTGAATCTGATCTTGGTATCTGGCTGAGACAGTTTTGTTAGGTTTCTGTAATATAAAGTTATCCTTTCCACACCATACTCTTTGGAGGGAAGTCATTATATGTAGCCCACATTTAAGGGTTGGGAAGTTATGTTCCATCTCCTTGAAGAAAAAGTACCTATGTAAATTATTTGGAATTCTACTGCACAGGAGATCTGTCTACTGTACCCTATTATTTATTTACTCAATCACTTATTTATATCAGTAGGGACTCAAGATATTTTATTTTATACTTAGGGTTATAATACAATATGATCCACAGATTTTTAATTTCAGAATCCACTAAAGAACTATGGCCCAATGTTTAAAAAACACTATATTAGAACATGAACTTGTGGGTAGGGTTCATATCTTATTTTAGATCTTTGCACAGTGCCCAGTGTAAGAGATTATCCAATAAATGTTTGTTGAATGAATGAAATAATGAAGACTTTTTTAAAGTGATAACTTCCCCTTAAAAAGAAAATCACATCAGTATTCAAACAAAGCAGACACATAAAGTACTCTGGTACCCCGACTCCTGCCCCAAAGCCTGTCAGTCTCCTCAAAGATATAAACCAATGTTTTTAAGTTTGGTGCATATTCCTCTAGACTTTCTATAAATTTACATGTAAATATGCATGCATGTGTAGTAACTTTCTTTTTTTTTTTCAACAAATACATTTTTTAAAAAATTTATTTATTTGTCAGAGAGGGAGAGAGAGCGAGCGAGCACAGGCAGACAGAGTGGCAGGCAGAGGCAGAGGAAGAAGCAGACTCCCTGCCGAGCAAGGAGCCCGATGTGGGACTCGATCCCAGGACGCTGGGGATCATGACCTGAGCCGAAGGCAGTCACTTAACCAACTGAGCCACCCAGGCGTCCCTAGTAACTTTATTTCTTAAACCTAAATGTGATCGAACTCTAAAATGCCAAGTGACTAGCCTGGTGGTTATTCTCTTCTGGAACCTTTGAATGAACCAGGTACACTCACAAAGCCCTGGCTGGAGCCTATAAAAGGGCACTGAAGAGAGGCGTCTTGGAACTCATCAGGAGCACTTCCTGTTGACTCAGTCTAGTTCAGGCTTTCCTGGTCTTTGTCCCCTTGATCCAGGGCCTTGACTCCCATTCTTTCTCTGACCTTAGTTCTTAACGAGATGGCTTGGATTTCTGCAATCTTCCAGGACTTGACCTTTGGTATTTGCCCTCTGGCTGTAACCGGGGAAGTCTCTGGCACTCGGCCTTTGCTGGTTAACTGGGAGTAGCAATTACTTTACAGAGTGGTAGTGGAAGATCAAATGAGGTAAATGATGTAATTCTTGTAAAATCTTTAATACACTAACTTCTTTCATTTCCTTTCTTATTGTATATTAAACTAGAAAGGAATGCTGGTAAGATTATAAGGAAACAGATAGGTGTATATGTATACATTGTGAGTGGTTCCGTAAATTGTTACAAATTTTTTTTACATTGTAACTTGATAGAATTTAACCAAAAAAATCATGAAAATGATTCTACTGTTTATCTCAAGCATTTCTGTTTTGGTAATCTATCCAAAGTATAAGTTTAAATCCACAGGCATGAAAATATTTGTTATAGTGAAAAATGAAACAAGCTGATACTACAAACTGAGAACCAAGTGTTAAATGAACACCAACTTGATATTTTTTAACCATTAAAATAACCATGCAAGAGACCACGAGACTCTTAAGCATAGGAAACAAACTGAGGGTTGCTGGAGGGGCGAGGGGTGGGGGATGAGGTAACTGGGTGATGGACATTTGGGAGGCCAAGTGATGTAATGAGCACTGGGTGTTATGTAAGAATGATGAATCACTGACCTCTACCTCTGAAACCAATAATACATTATATGTTAATTGAATTTAAATAATTTTTTTTTTAAAAAGAAAAATACGCAGACTATGCAGAAAAATGGGAAAAATGTAGATATAATAAAGTCACAAATGAGAATACCAAATCCTATACCACATGGATTACAATTATGTAGAAGCAAGATCTGAGTAAAGATTATAGAGACTAGACAGAAACCATACAAAAACAAGACATAAAACAAACAAAAAGAGATTAGAAAGATGAACACTGAAAACATCATGCTAACTGAAAGAAGCCAGTCACAGGGACAATATATTGTATGATTCCTTTTATATGAAATGTCCGGAATGGGGAAATCTACAGGGAAAGTAAATAGATTAAGGCTTGCCAGGGGATGGGGATTTGGGATGGGAGGTCTAAGAGGAATAGAGTTGTGATGATAGTTGAACAAATGTGCGTATGTAAAAGCCACTGAATTGTATACTTTAAATGGGTGAATTATATGGTAGGTGAATTATATCTCAATAAAGCCAGTTTAAAAAAAAAAAAAAAAAAAGACCAGACAATCTGGGAAGAGCTCCCAGTGGCCAAAGCTGAAACAATCTGGACAACAAATAACATAGTATCAGATTATTACCCAGAGTATACAATAAGTATACATTAGTACATACTGATATAAATACATGATTGAATAAATAAACAGGACAGAAGAATCCCATATATGGGTTTCTCCCTGCTCTCTGAAAGTAGACTGCTCCTGGGAAACCTTTACCAAGCCAAAAATGGCAGTAAAGCAAAGAAGCAATTACTATTAATTTATAAGGGAAAAATTTTGAGCATTCCCAGACACACAAAAAAATAACCTCTCTTAGGCTTTTCTGATGCCTTAGGACCCATCCTGCTAAGGGATGTACAAAATAAATGGAGAGAAAGCACAGATGCTCAGGGACACAGCTCCAAGCTCTGGCAGCTCGATGCTGTCATGCTGAGTGTAGTTCCCAGGGAAGGAGCTTGGCAGGATCTCTCTGGCTGTCCAGGTGCACACTGCCTCTGTGACTGCTCACTGAAAAACAAATGCTCAACGCTATTTTTGCTTTCTGCCCTTTCTCCTAAAAGTGAAAATCCTTTTTGAATTTCTTTCAGTCAACGAAAACGGGTACTAAGTAGGTCTTTCATAAAAGCAAAAGGCTTTCCATAGGAGACACCTCCCTATCTGTTGAGAGGCTCTCCTCCAGGAGATGGAGCTTAAATTTTCCCACCCATTCACTGGAGGGTAAGCGGGACTTAGTGACTCACTTCCAAAGGCAGCATGTGGAAATAGAAAATGGTATCCTGGCGCAGAGATACCTGGCACACACCACCTTGCCCAACTAACGAATGCTAGCAATATCAGTCATGCCGTATCCCCTGAAACGATGTGATGAGAAAAGTACTTCATCTCTGTGGTATTCTTCCCCAAACCCACAGCCCCATTCTAATCATGTAAAAATGCAGTAGAAAACAAACAAACAAAAAACAAATGAAAGGACATTCTAAAAAAATATCCCACCTGTATTTCCCAAAACTGTCAAGATTATGAAAAACAAGAGAAGTGTGAGCAACGGTAAGAGATCAGAGGAGGTTAAGGAGATAATGGTGACTACGTGCAATGTGGTATCCTGGAGGGGATCCTGAACAGAAAAAGGACATTAATAAAAAATTGGTATAATATTAATAATAATTAATAAAAAATTGGCTGGCTCAGTCAGAGGAGAATGTGACTCTTTTTTTTTTTTTTTAAGATTCTATTTATTTATTTGTCAGAGAGAGTGAGCACAGGCAGACAGAATGGCAGGCAGAGGCAGAGGGAGAAGCAGGTTCCCTGCCGAGCAAGGAGCCCGATGTGGGACTCGATCCCAGGACGCTGGGATCATGACCTGAGCCGAAGGCAGCTGCTTAACCAACTGAGCCACCCAGGTGTCCCGAGAATGTGACTCTTGATCTTGGGGTTGTGAGCTTGAGTTCCACTTTAGGTGTAGAGATTACTTAAAAATAAATAAATAAACTTAAAAAAATTTTTGGTGAGGGGCATGTGGGTGGCTCAGTCTGTTAAGCATCTGTTTTTGGCTCAAATCGCAATCCCAGGGTCCCGTGATGGAGCCTCGCACTGGGCTCTCTGCTCAGTGGGGAGCCTGCTTCTCTCTCTCCTTCTGTGTGTTCACTCTTTTTCTCTTGCTCTCACTCTCTTTCTCAAATAAATAAATAAAATCTTAAATTTTTGTGTGTGTGTGTGTGAAACACAAGAATAGTCTGAGTTTAGTCAATAATAATGCTAACCATGTTGGTTTTTAGATCTGATAAATGTAACAGGTAATATGAAATGACAACATTAGGGGAAATGGGTGAAGATATTCAGAAATTCTCTATACTATCTTTGCAAATCTAAAATTATTCCAGGTAAAAAGTTTAGTTTTAAAAAAGGAGAGAGGGGTGCCTGGCTGGCTCAGTTGGAAAAGAATGTGAGTCATGAGTTCAAGCCCCACACTGGGTGTAGAAATTACTTAGATTAAAAAAAAAAACAACAACTTTACAATATAAAAGGAGAGAGTTGTATTTATATTAAAGTGAAGGGGGTTTGTTTGTTGGTGTGTCTGAGTGTCTAAGCCTATGTCATACTGGTTATATTAGTTATATTTGGTTATATTGCTTAGATATCTAAGTTCTTATCAGTATATTATAGATATTTAGGTATGAGGTTCATTTGTATTAACATTCCCAACAATTACACTTTAGGCTTTCTTATTTTTGTTTAGCTAAGAAGCATATTAATTTTGAGAGATGAGGGGTGTGTGTGTGTGTGTGTGTGTCTGTATCAATGTATACATTCTATAAATGGCTTCCTATGCCCTTTGGTCAGTCTCTGTTCTGACCTGGATAACCTCTAGTAGTTCCCAGTAATCCTTCCACTACACATCACCATTTGGGAATTTTCCCTCTTTTTCCCTAGTCCAGGGTTCAGAAAAGCTTTTTCTATAAAAGCCAGGTATATTTTAGGCTCTGAGGGCCATATGGTCTCTTTCTTAACCAGTCACTCTGCCCCTGCAGAATGAATGCAGCCCATACAATATAAATAATATGTAAAGAAATGGGTGTAGCTGTGTTCCAAGAAAACTTTATTTATGAAAGCCATCAGAAACTGGATTTAGTCTGCAGGCTGTAGCTTGCTCTGCCCTAGACCAGTGCTTATAAAACTTAATGAGCATATAAATCACTTGGGGAATTTAGGAAAATATAGAATCTGATTCAGTAGGTCTGGAGCAGGAACCATACATGGCATGGCAGAGTATTAAAAGACTCATTAAAATACACACCTAGGGACGCCTGGGTGGCTCAGTTGGTTGGACGACTGCCTTCGGCTCAGGTCATGATCCCGGAGTCCCGGGATCGAGTCCCGCATCAGGCTCCCAGCTCCACGGGAAGTCTGCTTCTCCCTCTGACCTTCTCCTCACTCATGCTCTCTCTCACTGCCTCTCTCTCAAATAAATAAATAAAATCTTAAAAAAAAAAAATGCACACCTACAAGGTCATGAAGTTCACCTTTCTCAATATCAAATCAGACCAAATAACATGAGCTGGGTGCTTACTAGGTACATGACAGTAAGGCAACAGAGTAAACAGAAATACAACTATTATGGGTAATTTCTTTCATTTGGACATGGATCTTAATCCAGAGAATTCTGGGTGAGGGACACCTGGGTGGCTCAGGGGTTAAAGCCTCTGCCTTCGGCTCAGGTCATGATCTCAGGGTCCTGGGATGGAGCCCCTCGGCGGGCTCTCTGCTCAGTGGGGAGCCTGTTTCCCCTCTCTCTCTGCCTGCTTCTCTGCCTGTTTGTGATCTCTCCCTCTCTGTCAAATAAATAAATAAAATCTTCAAAAAAAAAAAAAAAAAGAATGCTGGGTGAGAGGGCAAGCTGTCCTGACATGTCACTCCACAGACCCTCAGGTTCGTTAATGTGATCTGGCTGGTTTAGTGGCAGCCCCATCCCTCATGGCCTCAGCAGGTCTCTCTCAAAGTTGTACTTATATTAAAATACAAAGTTATTTCCAGGAAGCACAGAGCCATTCTTTTCTCAAGAATTTATAGTAGCTGACTAGAATATTTCATTTAACCCCAAGAAATTACAAAGCATATTATACCATATACCAAAATTAACTCAAACTAGATCACAGACCTAAATATGAGGGAAAACTGTAAAACTTAATTTTATTTAAAAAAATTTTATTTTAAGTAGAATCCACACCTAAGTGGAGCTTGAACTCAATGACCCTGAGATCAAGAGTCACATGCTCTACCGACTGAACCAGTCAGGTGCCCCAAGACTATAAAACTTTTAGAAGAAATAGATTTAAGACCAAAAACACGGGGTTGCCTGGTTGGTTCAGTTGGTTAAGCATCTGTGTTCAGCTCAGATTATGATCCCAGTGTTCTAGGATGATGCCCTGCATTGGGATTCCCTGCTCAGCAGGGAGCTTTCTTCACCCTTTGCCTCTCTTGCGCTTGTCCTCTCTCTCTCACTCTCAAATAAATAAAAATATTTAAAAACAAACAAACAAACAAACAAACAAATAAAACAAACCAAAAGGACACTCTACAACAGAAAAAAACTGATAAACTGGATTTTATCAGACTAGAAAACTTGTATTTTCAAAAGGCATTAAGAAACACGTTAAGACATTTCCTTAAGAAAATGAAAAGTCACAGACTAAGAGAAATTATTTGCAAATCTTGTATCTGATAAAGGATTTGTATCTAGAATATGAGAGACTCCTTCATAGGAAGAAAAGCAATACAATTTAAAAAATGGATAATGGATTTCAAAGTACATGTGAAAGGAGAATATACAAATTCCTAATAAGCACATGAAGAAATGTTCAACATCATTAATCCTTAGGAAAGTTCAAATTAAAACCACAAGATACCACTCCACACCCACTTGAGTAGCTATAATCAAAAAGGGAGAATATAGGGGAACCTGGGTGGCTCAGTAGGTTAAGTGTCAGACTCTTGGTTTTGGCTCAGGTCATGATCTCATGGTTGTGGGATTGAGCCTGGCATGAGACTGTGCTGGGTGTGGGGTCTGCTTGGGGTTCTCCCTCTCTCTCCCCCTTCCCTCCTGCTCATCCTCTCTCCTTCTTTAAAATAAATAATTTTTTTTTCTTTTCTTTTTTCTTTCTTTTTTTTTTTCTTTTTTAAAGAGAGAAAATAACAAGTGCTGGCTGGGATGTGGAGACACTGGAACCCCCATGCAGTGTTGTTGGGAAAATAAACGTTCCACCACTCTGGGAAACAATTTGGCAGTTTTCTAAAAATTTACACAAATTTACCATATTATCCAGAACCCATTATCCAGCCATTCTACTTTTAAGTATAAGCCCAAGAGAAATGAAACCATGTCCACAAAGACTTGTACATGAATGTTCATAGAACATTATTCATAATAGCCAAAAAGTGGAAACAACCCAAATGTCCGCCAGCTGATGAGTGGATCAACAGAATGTGCTGGATCTACACATAAAAGAAAACTACCTAGCAGTGAAAGGGAGCAAAATACTCCTACATGCCATGAAATGGGTGAAACTTGAAAACATTAAGTGAAAGAAGCCCGATGCAAAACACTACCTATTGTATGATTTCATTACTCTGAAACATCCAGAAAAGACAAATTTATATAGATAGAAAGTATATTAGTGGGCCAAGTATAATGTAATTAGGGCCAGGAGAGGTTTAGGGGAAAATGGGGATGGGACTTGTTTTAGGGATGATGAAACTCTTCTTTTTGATGGAGCCTGCATAGTCAGCCTCCAACTCTTGGTTTTAGCTCAAGTGTTGATCTCAGGATTGTGAGATTGAGCCCCGCATCGGGCTCCCTGATCAGTGGGGAGTCTAAGAGTCTCTCTCTGCATCTCCCCCTACTTACTAGTGTGCTCTCTCAAATAAATAAATCTTAAAAAAAAAACTCCTTTTTAAAAAAATGCATTTATTTAAATTCAAGTTAGTTAACATATAATATAGCATTAGACTTGTAAGGACCTATTTAACCAGAGGCTTCCATTAAGGTTAAACAACAACCTTGTTGTTTAACCCTTAAACTGTCCGGGCTCCCCTTCCCCCAGGGGGCTGACTTAAAAACAAGTCCGGAAAGCCAGCCTCAAGTAACAAAGCCCAGATACAAGGGTGGGTCAGGCCAGGTGGAGACATCAGATCAGTGGGGGGTTTGCATACTGTCTCCCTAGCTACCAAGGAGTATGGGCCCCACCCTTTGGGAGCCTTTTGGCAGCCAATTCTTTTTTTAAAATTTAATTTAATTTTATTTTTTTAAAGATTTTATTTATTTATTTGACAGACAGAGATTACAAGTAGGCAAGAGAGGCAGGCAGGGAGAGAGGAGGAAGCAGGCTCTCCGCGGAGCAGAGAGCCCGATGTGGGGCTCCATCCCAGGACCCTGGGATCATGACCTGAGCCGAAAGCAGAGGCTTTAACCCACTGAGCCACCCAGGCGCCCCTTGGCAGCCAATTCTAACCAAGGTGTGATAGGCTAGGTCAAATGTCTACTATAGGGTAAACTGTAATTCAATTGGTCACTTATGTGTGACCTAACATGACTGTGGAGTTTCCTGTGTGTATTACAATCTCACTGGCCACCTATGCGTGGCCAGGCCCGACCGCATGGCCTTTGCCCTTAAAAGCTAGTCTGTGAAACAGAGAAAGTTCACCCTCTCTTTAAGAGGTGCGGCCCTGGCCGGTCAGTCCGATTCTTGATGCTTGGTGCGAAATAAAGCTTTGCTTGACCTTCGCTTTTTATCAGTCTGGCTCCTTTAATCACGGACCCATTATTGGGAGACCTAACAGGGCTCAGGAGTAGAACTTACTGATTCATCATTTACATACAACACCCAGCGCCCATCACAACAAGTGCCCTCCTAGATGCCCATCACCCATTTAGCCCATCCCCCACCCATCTCCTTTATAATAAGAATCTTCTAACACTGGATTTATTTGCATGATAATATTTGTGCAACTTGGTAAATTTATTAAAAAATCATTGTGCATGTACGTTACTTAAAACTCAGAACTACTATGAAATAATAAGCAGAGAAGGAAGTAATGAGACCAAAATGCATTTTGCTTAAATCTGGACGGTAGGATTGGGGCCACTTTTTATTCCCTATCTTTACTTTGCCTTATTTCCTAAGTTTGAAGAGATGTGTTATTTTTTGTGTCATACACAAAAAAGTTTGTTTAGGAAGGTTGAGCTGCATTACGTAGTTTTACGAAACTACCTAACTGGAAAATAATTGTTAATCTGAATAATGAAACTATTGTTCTATTTATTGTGACATTTCTAAATGCCATACTTCTTTAAAACATGTACTGTTTTTCAAAGTGGATGGGTTGGCAGCATCTAATCAGTATGGAATAAATACCAGAAGCATGGAAATAGCAACTACTAGATCTACTTGCCACATCACATTGATTCATTCCATAGGCCTCTCAATTATCCAGCTGTTTCTGAATCTTTCCATCCTTAAAACGAGAGGAAATACTGGTCAGTAGCAGACTTTCATCTATTTTGGAGCACTTCCCTCGGAGTTTGTAATATATACTGTTTCTTTATACACGAAAACAGTTTTTTTCTTTGCTTCAGATTTACTGGAATTCTTTGATGATTCAGTTTTCTTATCTGTTAACTGAGAATGACAGCGGCCTCACAGACTTATGTGAGGACCAAATGAGATAAAGGAAATGTACAACACTCAACAGAGTTCTCCTTTTCCTTCCTCATCCTCCTCTTCAGTATAGGTGAGACATTCTTTCCAACAGGTTCTTGCTACTGTAGTTCTTTTTTTTTTTTTTTTTTAAAGATTTTATTTATTAATTTGACAGAGAGAGACACAGCGAGAGAGGGAACACAAGCAAGGGGAGTGGGAGAGGGAGAAGCAGGCTTCCCTCTGAGCAGGGAGCCCAATGCAGGGCTTGATATCATGACCTGAGCTGAAGGCAGATGCCTAATGCCTGAGCCATCCAGGAGCCCTGCTACTGCAATTCTAAGACCAATGAAATGTGACTTCAGGAAACCTTTTACCACCCTGCCTTTCTTTCCATCCATTCCCCCCCTCCCATCTCTCTCTAAATCTCTTCTTTATGATTGAGAATACATTTTCAGTAGCTTTACCTGAGACTTTTAACTTTTGTTAAGTCCCTGGGTCACTCAAGAAATATTTCAACCACATTTGATTTATTTGGCAATTAATACATTTACATGTGTGCTACTTTTAAAACTTGGTTTTAAAATAGTTAAGGGGCACCTGGGTGGCTCAGTAAGTTAAGCGTTGGACTCTTGATTTCAGCTCAGGCCATGATCTCAGGGTTGTGAGATAAAGCTTAAGATTTTCTTCCTCTGCCCCTCCACCCTCTATAAGTAAATAAAATATTAAAGCCATTTAAAATATGAAATTTCGGGGTACCTGGCTGGCTCAAGAGAACGCAACTCTTGATTTTAGGGTTGTAAGACTGAGCCCCATGTTGGGTGTAGAGATTACTTAAAAATAAAGGCTTTTAAAAAATAATAAAATGCTAAATTTCAATCAAATTCAGGATCTATGGAAATCCTGAAGCTCCTATTTCTGTAGAAAAGTACTTTAAGAATAAACCTTAATACTCTGGCCTGTCATTTTTCTAAGAATATATCTGGGGGCGCCTGGGTGGCTCAGTGGGTTAGGCCACTGCCTTCAGCTCAGGTCATGGTCTCGGGGTCCTGGGATCGAGTCCCACATTGGGCTCTCTGCTCAGCAGGGAGCCTGCTTCCCTCTCTCTCTGCCTGCCTCTGTCTACTGTGATCTCTCTTTGTCAAATAAATAAATAAAATTAAAAGAAAAAAAAAAAAGAATATATCTGAAAGATTTCTTAAGCTTCACAGGACTCTAATATCTTGACCTAAAGACATTTTGGTAAATTGACCAAAAAGTCTTATCAGGTGCCTGGGTGGCTCAGTTGTTAGGTAGCTGTCTTCAGCTCAGGTCATGATCCTGGGATCCTGGGATC
>PISX010023405.1:0-29918 GCA_004024625.1 Mellivora capensis
CGTGGGTACATTTTGATGCTTTTCTGACAAGTGGCCATTAATGTCTAGGAAGGGAAGCTGCCTTTTAAACTCACTCGAGGGCAGCTATGAGTCAGTGCAAAAATCCTGACCACTGCCGCACAGAGGACATTTGTATTACAGTTGGCTTTGAGTTTTTTCAGAGATTCAGTCAAACTTGAAGTCTGGCTGAAAATGGCAGTTAGGGGACAGAAGAAATAACCAAATTCCTGTAAAGAAACGTAACAAGGTTTGAAGATTACTTTTACAACAGGCTGGAAACAAAACGTTTTTAGGAAATGAGAGTATTCTCTTAAAAGGCAGTTACAGATTTAATAGGAAAGAGTGATTAAATGACTAATATATTAAGCTGTGTTCTGAGTGTTGCCTAATTACTGAGATCATAACCTTAACTTTTTCTAAGAAAGGCGCTCATGTAAAAATAGATACCAGCCTTTGCTGGAGGCTTTGTAAATGAATTGAGTTCAGAAGTATTTAGTTGTTTTCTCCAACATTTCAAATAGTAATTTTGCTGACTTTATTTTACTGAAAAAAATTAAGCCAGTAGAAATGAAAACTTGTTTGCTATTTTGGTTGGTAGATTTGACAAAATTAGGATGTCTGAGTGGCTCAAGTGGTTGGATGTCTGCTTTCGGCTCAGGTCATGGTCCTGGAGTCCCAGGATCGAGCCCTACATCCGGCTCCCTGCTTGGCGGGTAGCCTGCTTCTTCCTCTTCCTCTGCAGCTCCTGATTCTTGTGCTCTCTCTCTCTGTCAAATAAATAAATAAAATCTTAAAAAAATATAATAAAAAAAAGATTTTACATAATTCGAAGCTAAATCCTATGGGGTTTGTGCCCATAATGTGGTCTAAAATACAGAAACTTTAAAGAGTTAACATTGATCTCCAAGGGACAGATCTAGAAGGGTTCACTTGTCATTTAAGAAATTAGTTTTTAAAAACTACGGACTTTAGCAGTAATCTTCACCTTCCCAGTTGTAGATGCCAAATCACAGCTTCATGAGGATCTCTTTACCACAACCTCCTAACGGAAAGATAAGTTAGGATTGTGGCCCAACTGGCAAGAATACATCTTTAAAATATATCTTCTGTTTCTCATCTTTAAAAACATTCATGCTGAAGGATGGCACACCAAAGTGAGGGTGAAATATTGTAGTCAGGAGATGTGTTTCTCATTTTCCTGTGGTGATGCAAATCACCAGGTAACTCCCTCTCTTGCTTTGCGCTGCCGCCAAGAGACTGGGTGGGTCTGCCTGGAGGAGCTGGGCGTTTGAGTCACTGAATTCAGTTATGTTTTTCTTTGTCAGCTGAACGGGCATGTTTTCTTTTGAGTTTCTGAGCTTTGTACTCTGATGCTGCAGTCGTCAGCTTTTAGCAGGGTTTGAAGTGGCCAAGTGGAAGAAAATCTTGTTTTATCTCCCGTCACTGTCTCTTGAAGATTGTGTCTGTTGCTTTTTATCCCTTGTGAAGGGTTACATTTCTTAGTTCAGTACAAACAGAACTTCCCCTCCCAACAAACTGGTGCCTTTTTGCCAGGAGTAAGTGCTAATAATTCAGTCAGCCTGATGTTTTTTCCTGTCGTGCCTCAGAGATGTTACAAGGGCTTTATGTAACAGAGATGTTACAAGTGTTTTATGTCTCACTATTGATAGCTTTCCATAGCCCTTACCATCAGTTCTCAGCTTTTATTTCTTAAAAAAATTCTTTAAAAAATTTTAAAGTAATCTTGGTCCCCACCTAGGGCTTGACTTACAGTGCAGAGATCATGAGTCGCATTCTCTACGTCTTGAGCCCGCTGGTGCCCCTCAGCTTTTCCAGCACCCGTTTTATAAATTACCTGTCGTTGATGGTGGGGAATGGGATGCAGTGTAAAGAATGAGCAATAAATTGACCAGTAATGTCCATGCAATATGACTTCTCATGGAATCTGATAAACTATTTTTGACATGCATTTGGAAAATAATAGAATAGTCAGAATTTAAAAAAAACAAGAAGGGACTTGTCCTAACAGATGTCATTTAAGATTAGCATAATTAAGACAGTGTTGTATTGATTCAGGAATATCTAAATGGTTAGGGAATAGATGATAGAGAAACAGACTATCAGTGGGAATTGAGTGTCTTGTAAATGTGGCATTTCAGACCACTATGGAAAGGGTAGATTATTTGTTCAGTGATTTGGGGGTAATTGATTATTTATTTGGAAAAATAAGTGTAAATTTGTATTTCATATGTTCATAAAATTTCATATGATTTGACTAGGTCAAGATGAAAAACTGGAAGTACTAGAAGAAAGTACAGCAGAATA
Source organism: Mellivora capensis (assembly GCA_004024625.1). Classification (NCBI taxonomy): domain Eukaryota; kingdom Metazoa; phylum Chordata; class Mammalia; order Carnivora; family Mustelidae; genus Mellivora; species Mellivora capensis. The sequence continues at coordinate 2,326 of PISX010023405.1, forward strand.
TAATCTTAATTGCGAGGTATAAATGAAAAATTGGTAAATTTCATGTTAAATATACCAAAGTAATCAGTTTTTAAAAGATTTGTGAAGTTATTAGTGTATTAGTGACACTCTTAAAATGACATCTTTTTATTTTTTATTTTTTATTTTTAAAGATTTTATTTCTTTATTTGAGAGAGAGGCAGTGAGAGAGCATGAGAGAGGAGAAGGTCAGAGGGAGAAGCAGACTCCCCTTGGAGCTGGGAGCCTGATGCGGGACTCGATCCCGGGTCTCCGGGATCATGACCTGAGCCGAAGGCAGTCGTCCAACCAACTGAGCCACCCAGGCGTCCCCAAATCTCTTTTCAGCGTAACAGAATTCATAGTTTATGCACCACACCCAGTGCTCCATGCAATATGTGCCCTCCATAATACCCACCACCTGGCTCTCCCAACCTCCCACCCCCCGCCCCTTCAAAACCCTCAGTTTTTCAGAGTCCATAGTCTCTCATGGTTCATGACATCATTTTTAATAGTTGCATAATATTCCACAGTACAGCTTTATCATTGTATAGTGGACATTCTTTTTTTTTTTTTTTTTAAGATTTTATTTATTTATTTGACAGAGATCACGAGTAGGTAGAGAGGCAGGCAGAGAGAGAGGAGGAAGCAGGCTCCCCGATGAGCTGAGAGCCCGACTCGGGGCTCCATCCCAGGACCCTGGGATCATGACCTGAGCTGAAGGCAGTGGCTTAACTGACTAAGCCACCAGGCGCCCCCTTAGTTACATTTCTTAAACTATTGAGCCAATTTATGTTTTCTAAAAGATGGTCCTCTGAGCTGTGTTTAGATAATCCAGGAAAAACATTAAATTAGAAGACCCTCTTTGTCCAGATACCTTTCTGTCTTGCAATTTCGCATTCGATACTCTGATTGGTTTAAGACATGCCCTTTTACATTTGTTCTTTTTAAAAATGACATTTCAAAGTTATATTTTAACATTGCTCTATTAATTTGTTTGTTTTGAGAATTCTCTTGTGACCAGTGCATTTGCTCCCTTGTTTTATTTGTGACTACTGTGCTAAACCATCAGGAATCCAGCAAGGTATAAACAACTTAGAATGAAAAGACTTTCATATTTAGATAGTAGAAACTTCTCTTCAAGGCCTGTGTTTGGGTGAAACCCAAAATAGAAACCAGATGCAGCACACACCTGAGGGAAATGGTGTTGGTGTTCCAGGCTCCGGTCTGACCAGACTGCCTCTGGCCATCCCCACCAGGTCTGTGGGGCACCTCTGCACATTGCTTGGAACATGCTTTGACAACCACTGATAGCAGCAGTGTTAGGTGAAAAAAGGCACAAGGGCGTATGGTTTAGAGTAATGGTGCTAGTGAGGTTCTTAGGATTTAAGTGCTGGTCTCCTTTAAAGGGAATGCATTGTGCTTTTTGAAGTTATTTTTGTGTGGCCATGTTGGCATGCATGAGTTTGTTCGTTCATTCATTTAAGGGAGGAGAGCACGTGTTCGGGCAGAGGGAGCAGCAGGCAGAGGGAGAGGGAGAAGCAGACTCACTGCTGAGGAGGGAGCCCGATGCGCAGGGCTCTGTCCCAGGACCCCAGGATCATGATCAGAGCTGAAGGCAGATGCTTAACTAACTGAGCCACCCAGACACCCCCCATGTTGGCATTCCTCTAACCATCCTCCACTTGACAGCTGCTGATGCCCTCATCAGTTTCTCTGGAAGGTGGAGCCTAAAGTACAAAAGATTTTTAGCCATTTCTTTTGCCTCAAGGTGAAGGCCATGCCTGGCCCCTCAAGTTATGAACCTCCTGGTGTGACAGTGTTTGCCAGAGGGCAGGGCTGGGCCCACGTGACTCCTTGTCTCTACGTGCCTGTACTTCCCTCCCCTCTGGAAATAACCTCCACAGGGGTGTGTGCAGAGAAACCTTGGAGTGGACTGCTCTCATGCAGGAGGCGCTGGCAGCTTCCAGAAGCCTTTCCTTCTCTGCAGATACAGCCCCCGGGGAGGCTGCCTCTGCTCTCACCCCACTTCCTTTAGTTTAAAGACATAGATGAAGCTCCTAAGTTTTTACGTATTGGGGGTAGAGTTCTAGTCTACAAAAACCTTCATTTTAGTTACCATCTCCTATTCTCGGATGTGCAAACTGAGACATAGAAACATTCTGGTTTTTTTCTTTTTTTTTTTTAAAGATTTTATTTGTCAGAGTGAGAGAGGGAACACAAGCAGGGGGATTGGGAGAGGGAGAGGCAGGTTTCCCACTGAGCGGGGACCCTGACTTGGAGCTCAATCCCCAGACCCCAGGACCGTGACCTGAGCCGGGCAGCTGCTTAATGACTAAGCTACCCAGGCGCCTCTAGACTCTGGTATTGAGTCTCTTCCCTGCTGTTGCTCGGATGAATTTCTTTCTTTCTTTCTTTCTTTTTTTTTTTTTTAATTTATTTATTTGTCAGGGAGAGAGAGCGAGCAAGCACAGGCAGACAGAGTGGCAGGCAGAGGCAGAGGGAGAAGCAGGCTCCCTGCTGAGCAAGGAGCCCGATGTGGGACTCGATCCCAGGACGCTGGGATCATGACCTGAGCCGAAGGCAGCCGCTTAACCAGCTGAGCCACCCAGGCGTCCCGCTAGATGAATTTCTGAGTGAGCTTTAATGGCTGGTTACTGAAATGGGCTCCTCATGATGTTGTTTTCCTTTCTTTTAGTTCTTCTGATCATTAAGGTTTATGAGGGGAGGGATAAAGTCCCTTTTGTATCCCCAGGGCCTGGCATAGCGCCTGGCACCAGACTGACTTTGACCATCTCCCTGGCCATGTGGGGATCCCATTTCTTCGTTGTCATGGCCGTTATTCAGAAGTGCCTCATCTTAGCTTAGATGAGAACGCTGGGAAGATCTTGGGTTTCTTCTCTCTTGTTCATGCAGATCCAAAAAAGTTACCATCAACCAGTTTATCTGGTGGTAGATGACTCCTTACACTTTTTTTTTTTCTTCTCTTTAATTAGAAGTACCCCTCAGTTAAGACAAATTCAGATCCACTTCCTGTTTCATTTTTGTTCTTTTGTGAGAAGGGCCTAGTCTTAAAAGATTTCCTATTGGAAGGCTGTTGGAATTAGGATAAGAATAATACCACGTCTTTTTTCTCTGAGTTCTAAGTAACCCTTGATCCTCAGTTTCTTTAACTATAAAAAGACTTGAGAGATATATAAAAATGAGGGTACCTTTGAAAGTGTTTTAGGAACAGCAGGGTACCTACAATTGTTGCCTATAATTGACTTCCTATTGCTTTTGTTTCTTTAAAGTTTAAGTCCTTTCTACACCAGTTCTAAAATATTGTTTGATTAGAGCATTGAAAACTATATCTAATGCAGTTTCCATGTTTTATGGACTTTAAAAATTGAGCTCCTTTTTCATTAGAAAGTTATAAAGAGTAGGGGAAAAAACCCAGGGGTGCCTGGGTGGCTCAGTCGTTGGCCTTCTGCCTTTGGCTTGGGTCATGATTTGGGGTCCTGGGATCGAGCCCTACATCAGGCTCCCTGGTTGGTGGGAGGCCTGCTTCCCCCTCTCTCACTCCCCATGCTTGTGTTTCCTCTCTCACTGTGTCTCTCTCTGTCAAATAAATAAATAATAAATACATAATTTATTAAAAAAAAAACCTTTTTTTTTTTTTTTAAAACAGACAGAGATCACAAGTAGGCAGAGAGGCAGGCAGAGAGAGAGGAGGAAGGAAGCAGGCTCCCTGCGGAGCAGAGAGCCCGATGAGGGGCTCCATCCCAGGACCCTGGGATCATGACCTGAGCCGAAGGCAGAGGCTTTAACCCACTGAGGCACCCAGGTGCCCCATAAAAAAAAGATTTTTAAAATTTAGGTTTTTTTGTAGATTTGTATGTGCATGCATTAAGTCAGATAGCTATACAAGTTGCTATGAAAAGCAAGCTTTCATCACTACCTACAAGCAAGCACTCGCAACAACTCTTTTAGCTGATAGGTTTTGCCGCCCTTCGTTGCTCTAAAAGATGGGCCTTGCCGCTGTCACTTGGTACTTGTTTTAGATATTTTTAGGATAATGAGGATGGAGCTTTTCTTACTGCTGCCCTGTACCTTCTTGTCTCTCCACTCTATCTCAGAAGTTGTAATCTTAGCTCAGTGTTCGGGCTTCCCTTGTTGTGCACCGGTGAATGCTCTCCATGGGGGAGCCATGTAGAAAACTGATGACTTCTTTTCTGTACAGGGTCAGTCTTGGCCTTAGTGTAAGATTGTTTTTCCACATACAAGTGTGCATGTACACACATTTGCACTTGATTCTCTTTGTACCACTCAGTAATTTAATCTGGGACTTCCCTTCAGTTGTGTAAATCTCACAGCTTCAAACTCCTTCCACATCCTTTCAGTGGTTTCTTTTTGAGATACTCTTTCCTGGAGTTGCTGCCCTCCTGTCTGTTTGCTCAGCTGCTACCTTTGATCTCCACGCCTACCCCCACTCCCGTTGTTCTCTGGTGTTGGGTCCTCAATCAGGTAGAGAGCACCTCCTCTAGTAGGTATGGGGGAGGGGTATGATACAGGTTGGTAGAGGAATGATACAGGTTGTCAAGACAACGTGGGGAAGTTTCATTGGGTTGCTGAGTATCGAACTCTAGGTGGGGAGAGCGTTTTCCTTGGAATTTTGGAGCCATTGCTCATTCTATTTTAGCTTCTGGTGTTAAGCCCAGTGCCATCCTGATTCTCGATCCTCAGTATGAAACCAATTTTTTTTTTTAGTTTTGGAAGCTTACGTAGGGCCGTTTCTTTGCGCTATGAGGAAATTTGATGTTCAGAGAGTTCATAAAGATGGGCCCGTGGGTATCTATGTCTTCCATCATTGCCCTGGCTACTTAGTAGGCCCTCTTGATCTGAAAACTAGTGTCCTTAAGCTCTGGAAATTGTTTTGATGATTTCCTCCATTCTTTTCTCTATTCCTCTCTGTAATTGAACTTGTTAGAAGTTTTCTTCACTTAGATATTGGATCAGTCCTCTGCTTTTCTAATCTTTCCTAAGTTTCCATTTCTTGGTCTTTTGTTTCTACTTTCTAGGAGATTTTCTTGATCTTTTAAGTGTTCTTTTGACGTTTTCCTCTTCTGTTGTTGAATTCTGTATTTTCTAAGAACTCTTACTTGCTGAATTCCCTCCCTTAAAAAAAATGACATCTTGTTCTTGCTTTCTGGATGTATTGTCTTATCTCTGAAGATATTAGCATGAGGTTTTATTATCTTCTTCCTGCCTCGTTCCTGTGTACTTCACATTGCTTGTGGTGGTGATCCCACTTTCATATTAGGGGTGTGGTACTAAAATAGCTGATAGGAAACTGTGCAGTTAGGTGGAGTTTATCTAACATGGTCAGCACACTTTTCGGTACAAATGCACAATCCCTTTATCTGCAGTTCCAAAATCTTAAGTTCAAAGTGCCAATATCAGTAGGAACGCATAGATTCTGATTTTAATAAATGGGTTATAATCTCTTACTATCATTATTTATTCTCAAATTTTGCCAGTGGGAGTCCAGTCTGACCTTTGCAATTCACTATCAATTCCCTATCAATTCTTTGAGCACTTTCTTTGTGGTGCAGCATGATGGTCCAAGGCTCATTTTGTATTTTTTCTGCCCTAACATAAGAGTTAGCTTTTTCTCCAAAGAGCCCAAGTTTCTTATAGTGGCTGATGGTATTTAAACACTAAGATCTGGTGGCTAGGCATGTTCCTGGATACCAGTTGTAGCACTATCTCAGAAAACCAAGCTATTAAGAAAGAAACATAAGAACATTAGCATATATATATAAATATTATTTTTGTATATTTTATAACACTATATATTTTATGTAACATACACGTATATACTGTGAATTCATAATGATTCCTGCAGTTCCAACTCAGCACTGAAGGTTACATCTCTAATAGCGAGGTTACTTCTCTGTCTGCATTACTTCAGTATGCTTAATCATTTGTTCAAGCCTAGAGTACACAGAAAATAGTAGCTTTAGAATCTCTTTCCTGTGCCACTGCAAAAAGCAAACTGCAGTAGAGACCAGTATTTTTTTAGATAAAATTTAGATACAATAAACTACATCCTGTGTGCATACTTTCTAATTTTGACCACGTGTAGACTTGTATAATCTTCTACCCCTGTAAAGATATAGGAACATTTCTGTCACACCAGAAATTTCCCTCATGCTCACTTGCTTGCTTGGTTTCTTCCTTTTTTTCTTTCTTTTTTAAAGATTTTATTCATTTCTCGGACAGAGAGAGGGAGAGAGAGAGAGAGCACACAAGCATGGGGAGCAGCAGAAGGAGAGGGAGAAGCAGGCTCCTAGGCAAGCGGAAGCCTGATTTGGGGCTTGATCCCAGTACCCCGGGATCATGCCTGAGTTGGAAGCAGACATGTAACTGAGCCACCCAGGTGTGGGGATTAGAAAGCAGTGATGTACACGTGGATATACTTTTAAGCCGTGTTCTGTCTTATAAATTCAGTCCTTTTTAGGCATTTACTTGAGACTCCATTCACGACCTAGTATTTCCTTCATTCTTTCTAGGTGTATCACACTAATGTCTCTTTGAAAGTACCAGTAATCACTTCAAGGGTAGAGCAGGTTGGCTGGGTATGTGTGAGCAAATAGAAACACACATTTTTCTTGTGTGTGATGGTTCAGAATGGGCATTTTGGGATGATACCCAACAGTATTTCAGTAATCTTATTTCATGTCCATATTTTCCTACATGATTAAGAAAAAACAGGAGTTTTCCCTAAAAACTGCAGATAGTGTGTAGGGAATCACTGGAATAATAAGAAAACATGGTTGTCCAGTCTTTTGTTAAAAAGGACACTTGAGGAGGGTGCCTGGTTGGCTCAGAGGGTTAAGCCTCTTCCTTCGGCTCAGGCCATGATCTCAAGGTCCTGGGATTGAGCCCCGCATTGGGCTCTCTGCTCAACAGGGAGCCTGCTTCCTCCTCTCTCTCTCTCTCTGCCTGCCTCTCTGCCTACTTGTGATCTCTCTCTGTCAAATAAATAAATAAAATCTATAAAAAAAAAAAAAAAAGGAAACTCGAGGGAAGATACTTGATTTCCAGTTCTCCCACAGAGGTGGGTGGAGCGGTTATTGGAGCTTGGAGACCCACTTAGTGTTTGTTGCCCTCTTGGCCTTCAAGCATATGTAAGACTGAGAGACTGAATGATTATTTGAGGTCATTTCGGGGCGTTGTGAGAGTGTGTCCCATTCCTTTCTATGTCTACCTGCATAATGATCAAGCAGGTCAAGTGGCCTGTGTCACTGGCTGTCATTTCATATGACTACTTTTTTAGACTTTCTTTGGAACACCATTGTGAATTGATGTGGGAAACAAAGGCAGAAGAAGAAATTACTAAATTTCCTTACTACCTACTGCCCATGGACAAGTCCTTGAAGCAGGCAGTGACATTCCTCTAGGGACTCAGCTGTCTCAATGTTAAGACTTTGCTAAAGGCAAAAGGCAATCCTAGCCTGATGCTCCTCCCTCTCTCCGCAGGAGCCTGAAAGTCCTATTTAATGTATAAAGATTCCTTTGGAAACTATCTTTATCTCTAACTGCCCACCCCCCATGATAAGTTTTGGCAGTCATTCCCACATAGCCCACCTATACACCTCTGAAGGGTCTCATGACTAAGGTTTTATTAGACGGTAATAAATGACCTTCTCCCCACAATATCTAGCCTGCTCAAGGTCTTGGAAACCTTGCTTCCAAAATGCCTTAGAGACTTAGGCCATCCCTAACCCCTTCCCAACTTGAAAGTGTGTAATGGGCCACTCCTCATGACCCGGGCGTAGCTTTCTGCCCACAGGTCCTGTCCCTATGCTTTAATAAAATCACCTTTTTGCACCAAAGACATCTCAAGAATTCTTTTCTTGGTCGTCAGCCTCGAACCCTAACATGTCTTTCCTACATCATGAATGTTCTTATTCAGAAAAATGGAAAGATTTATTTGAAAACTGGCACTATAATTGAAAACACTTGATTTCCTGAAGATGGTTAATGCAATATACACGTGTATCTCCATCTCTGGGTCTAGTAATAAACTATTGATGCACGTTAGAAGTTTTAGCCATTTTGTATTTATATTTGTCTGTGTGTGTGTGTGTGTGTGTGTGTTTGTCTTTAATTCATCATCTTCATTAATATAATGCATAATTTTTTTTTCTAGATCATTGAACTTGATTGCTCCTTGGCACTTATTAAAGATGTGAATGCAGGGAGGCCAAACTTAAGCCTATGTAAATTCCCCCCATGCTTCCGCTCTGTCTTCTGAATGGTAGAGTGAGTCCAAGGATAATGTTGGGACTCCAAAAGTAAGGTGTCGACTGAGTCCCAGACATGCTCCTTGGCCAACTGTTGCTAGGTCTCCCTAGTGGAGAAAAGCCTGAGGGAAGAGGTATACACGCCTTTCTTCTTCCATTTATATTTAATGACCCCTGCTGCCTAGAAGGCTGCCTCTGCTCTTCAGAATTCAACAGGGCCCTGAGAATTTCTAAAACTGGGTATTTACCAAAGAGATACAATCTGTGTGGATTGGAAACAATTGGTAGCTATGTCTAAAATATTGCTTCCTGGATTCTGTGTGGGTTGTCAAAAAGCATGGCTCTTGTTGTAAGGGTTACAGTGTGGGGGGGGTGCAGTTTGCATGTGCTCTCTGGAATGTCACAGCAGTCTACAGGCGGCCAATTCAGTGAGATTTTTAAGCCTTCCAGGAGAACCGTGAGGGGTACTCTGGGACTCATGGTTGGGTTACTGGGTGGTGGCATTAAAAAGAGAGATTGAAAAGCAGTGCCCAGCTAGCCCCTGGACAGAATGCTCACGAAGACAGAGCCCCTCAGCCTGTGAGGGGGATGGATACCGGGGACCAGGACGGGGGCCCCAGGTTGGGACACACAGGGTGGTGGAGGGCTGCAGCTGCATAAATATGAAAGTGGGTCTTCCGGAGGGAGTTTAAATTACAGGAAAATTGGATCAAATTCTCTTTTAATTATGATCTGGGTCCATGATTTTTCATATTACCAGTGAGTCCTGATTAAAAGGGAGATTGGTTTAACAATGAGATACCACCTCACACCAGTCAGAATGGCTGAAATTAACAAGTCAGGAAATGACAGATGCTGGCAAGGATGCGGAGAAAGGGGAACCCTCCTACACTGTTGGTGGGAATGCAAGCTGGTGCAACAGCTCTGGAAAACAGCATGGAGGTTCCTCAAAAAGTTGAAAATAGAGCTACCCTGTGACCCAGCAATTGCACTACTGGGTATTTACCCTAAAGATACAAACGCAGTGATCCGAAGGGGCACGTGCACCCGAATGTTTATAGCAGCAATGTCTACAATAGCCAAAGTATGGAAAGAACCTAGATGTCCATCAACAGATGAATGGATAAAGAAGATGTGGTATATATATACACAATGGAATACTATGCAGCCATCCAAAGAAATGAAATCTTGCCATTTGCGATGACGTGGATGGAACTAGAGGGTATTATGCTTAGTGTGAAATAAGTCAATCGGAGAAAGACAACTATCATATGATCTCCCTGATATGAGGAAGTGGAGATGCAGTGTGGGGGGTTTGTGCGGTAGGGAAGGAAAAAAATGAAATGAGATGGGATCGGGAGGGAGACAAACCATAAGAAACTCTTAATCTCACAAAACAAACTGAGGGTTGTTGCGGGGGGGGGGGTCGGAAAAGGGGGATGGGGTTATGGACATTGCGGGGGTGTGTGCTGTGGTGAGTGCTGTGAAGTGTGTAAACCTGGCGATTCACAGACCTGTACCCCTAGGACTAAAAATACATTATATGTTCATAAAAAAATTAAAAAAAAAAAGATTGGTTTGACAACTTCAAGCTGATACTTAGCTCATTGAATTCCTTTTACTTTTAAAATACATGTGTGTGGGGCACCTGGGTGGCTCAGTGGGTTGAGCTGCTGCCTTCGCCTCAGGTCATGATCTGAGGTCATGAGTCCTGGTATCGAGTCCCATATCGTCCCATATCGGGCTCTCTGCTCAGCGGTGAGCCTGCTTCTCTCTCTCTCTGCCTGCCTCTCTGCCTACTTGTGATCTCTCTCTCTGTCAAATAAATAAATAAATTTAAAAAAATCTTTAAAATACATGTGTGTGGTGTTTCTTTCTATAGTCAAATGGTTAATTTTATTTTGTTCTCTGAATTGGCACCAAAAGAATTAATCGTGAAAGTATTTGAATAGATCGGGATATATATATATATATATTTCAGCTGTGCAGAATACAGACAGTCAACTCTTTTATATGAGCCAAATGTGTCAGAATAAATAGACTGGGCATTTATCATCTCTGAAGAATGCTTAAATTTTAACTTTGGAATGAGAAAGCTTTGAATGTCTTTGACATTTAGTATGTTTTAAAAAAGAAAACAGCCAAGGGGTACCTGGTTGGCTCAAGTTGTTAAGTGTTCAATTCTTGATCTCAGTTCAGGTCTTGATCTCAGGGTGGTAAGTTCAAGCTCTGCATGGGGCTCCATGCCGGGTGTGGAGCTTGCTCAAAAAAAAAAAAGAAAAGAAAACCCCCAAACAGCCAAAAAACCAGCTATCACTTCATTTGGGAGGAAAAAAGGTAAAAGTGGGAGAGGTAGACGGTATTCTTAATGATGGATCTTTAATTAAGCACTGTGATCCAAGAACAGAATTGGGCATCATAGCTTACCATGTCATATCAACTGATCAGAGCTTGGAATTCGAAGCATTAATTAACTAATTAATTAATTAAGCTGAGCTTTGCTTGCGGTTGAATTTCCAGTCAGGTGAAACATTTTTGTGTGGTTTGCATTCAGAACCCCATTCCATCCCTCCCAGCTCTTGTTCCATCCTCTTTGACCTCTTTTGGCCACATGTCTTCTATGATGGAAAAAATCTTGAGTTACACGGAAAACGCCTGAACTACAAGAAACAACTTTGCCACCTTTACTTTTTTTTTTTTTTCCCCTGAAGTTAAGTAAACTTAACTTGAGCCCCAAAGCATGCACTTGCAGGGTATCTGTGGTCTTTCCACTGCAGTAGTGTTGAGGGAAGACTGCCTAGAAGGTCCTTGGGGGTGGCTCTACTTTAGAATATCGTTCTTCCCTGCGGAGTCCTGTGCGTGGTCTCCAGGATTCAGAATCTTGGTTTTTTGTCAGTTCGTGGCGCGAATCCAGCCCTAGTGAGCCCTGAGTCGTGCTGTTCAAGCTTAAATCTCTTGCTAAAATGATGTTAACATTAATTTACAGTTAGCAATGTATGTCCTGTGCAGGGCAGTGTTTCCTAGAACTGAGATACCTTGGAGATGCAAATGAGTCGGAAGGTGCTCCTTGGACAAGGACTTCCAGGATATGTTATCTAGGCTGCCACGCGCAAACCCATTTCCCCAGCAAGAAATGCAGATTTTTAGTGGTGAAATGGCAGAAGTATTTGATAGTGATTTGGAACATCTAGGTTCTAGTGCTGGTTCTGCGACTGCCTGTGCAGTAAAGGGATAGAGTTAGGCGGCTCTTCGTCCCGCAGATGCAGGTTTTCCTTCCTTCCTAGTGTTTGTGCCTCCAGTGACTTTCCAGCTTTCATCCAGATGTTGAGTAGCCTACATTTTCCACTTTGTACTCTGCTGTGCTGCCGTAGGAAAATGGTGTATTCATAGATTCAAAGCTGTTTTAAAGAGCAGTCCAACACAGTCATCCCTGCAGTGCTTGCGGGAACCCACACGGACTTCAAAACAGCTCTTTGGGGCTGAGACGTTGCCTTAGGTATTTGGACGTCCCCGGGGCCCTGTCAGCAAGTGGTAGGAATAGGTCTGACAGGGAGCTGGGAAAGACTCTCATTGCTAAGCTTAGCTTTGAGAACAAGAACTAGACAGGATGGGCTGGAAGTGAGAGGCCTGAGCTCCTCTGCGGAGGATGAGGGTGTTGGGGGGGACTTGGGGACATGTTTTCATCATATCATTTAGTTTTTGGACCCCATATGCATCTCTTTCCTCTGAGGAGGCCTGTTCTATGAGACTAACCTACAGTACATCGAAGGGGTCCTGTTTGCTTCCTAGAGGATGCTCCTTTTCTAACTGGCTTGATGGCTCTTAGGTTTGCTGTTCCTCATTCTTTCATCAGTAACGGTACAGGGTGTGAGGTGTTAGCCTGCTTGTATAGTTATGTGGTTGAGATCTCTTTCTCTCTCCTTTTAAAGATTTGTTTATTTGAGAGTGTGAGTGAGCAGAGGAAGGGGCAGAGGGAAGAGAGAGAATCTCAGACTCCTACTGAGTGCGGAGCCCCACACCCTCAGGGCTCGATCCCATGACCCCTAGATCATGACTTGACCGAAACCAAGAGTCAGATGCTCAACTAACTGAGCCACCCAGGAGCACCATGGTTGATACCTCTACATCCACATACACATATGCATGTGTGTATGAGTACTATGGAAATACGAGACATCCAGGCCAGGGAAAATAATTCTTTATTTAAAAAAAAAAAGGGGGGGGGACGCCTGGGTGGCTCAGTTGGTTAAGCAGCTGCCTTCGGCTCAGGTCATGATCCCAGCGTCCTGGGATCGAGTCCCACATCGGGCTCCTTGCTCGGCAGGGAGCCTGCTTCTCCCTCTGCCGCCACTCTGCCTGTGCTCGCTCGCTCTCTCTCCTTCTCTCTCTCTGACAAATAAATAAATAAATTAAAAAAAAAAAAAAAGAATTCTTCGTTGCTACAACCAGATCAACAACTAGAGTACCATGGAGCAATGAAAGCTCATGGAATTTCTCTGTGCAGGTGGCAGGTTGCGCCCCGTAGATGGGAGAGAACACTGCTATATTTTCCCCATTTATATACAGAAGAGAGGCAGTCGCTCTCCTCCTCTCTTATAAGGATGGAGAAAAGGCTTTGCTCCTTTTAGATAGGCTAGAAAGGCTCTTGGGTTCTTACCCTAAACTTTGGGAATACAGGTGCATCTCTCTGAAGACCAGATAAACATTCTGTCTTCTGGATTTTTATGTCCAGGAGATGTCTCCAGGGTCCATGCTTCTGTAAATACCTGGGAAGATAATGCTTCTGCCTTCCTGGCATGTTGGGAATTTAGTCCCGGGGCCTAGTCTTGGCCCTCTTGTGGAGATAAGTTTTACCATCTCTTTGGGAACAAGCAGTTAACTAGACAAATGGCTATAGATCTAATCCTCATGGTTTATAAAAAGCAAAATGCACCTAAGGGAAGTGCAAGCAAACATTTGTTATCTTTGTATCTTATATTTTCCTTGTCTTAGGAGGTTACGGCTCTTGTAAGAACACTGAGAAGTCCAGGGAAGTTTTATTTCTCCAAATCCACCAAAGGTACTTTCACAATTCTGATAATACCTAATTTTTTGGAAGTAGTGACTTGATAGAGAGGTCAAAGGGGGTAATTCAGTTGCTTATATATCATATGAGTGAGGATTACTAGAAATTAGGGTCAGATCTCTCTGTAGTTCGAGTAGAATTTTAGGCATGTATTTTTCTCTCTCTGTTAGAAGAAAGGCTGATGGTTTGGAGGCGATTTCCTTTTATTGGTATCACTCACTCATGCTGGCAGAATGGAAGCAGATGGCAAACTGGGGCATTTTAAATTCCACTGCTAGCTAAAACTATAAGAACATAAAGCCCTGATTATGTTGCATTGATCAAGTGATTAAGATGAAAAGAGTGCATTTTGGAGCATACAATTTCTCCTGCTCTCCCTTACTAGATTGATGACTTGAAAATTTTAGAATAAAGTAACAGTCATTTAAAAGAGACCGCTCATTCATTTTTTTCATTAATTTTGTTGGTCTTGTGGTCCATTAGTCAGCTCAGACTTCTATAACAAAACGCCATAGATGGAATGGGTTGAACAACAGACATTTTTTGGTTTCAGTTTTGGAGGCTGAGAAGTTCAAGGTCAAAATGTGGCATATTTGGTTCCTGGTGAGAACCTTCTTCTCAGCTCACAGACCCCTACCTTCTCATCATGTCCTTGCTTGGCATGGGGAGAAAGCTCTGGTATCCTTATCTTCTTACAAGGGACCTAATCTCCTCATGAGGGCTCCATCCTCTTGACCTCATCAGAACCCAGTTTCCCCCCAGAGGCTCTGGCTCCTAGTATCACGTTGGTGATTAGGACTTCAACTTGGGAATTTTGCTGGGAAACAGCCATTCAGTCCATCACAGAAGATTTGAGTGTGACTTCAATAAAAGATGGCAGATTCAACAACTCTAAGTTTCCTTCTGAAATCCTAATGAAACAAGAATACAGGACTAAAAAAGATATACACGACAAGGATAAAGAGATTGGAGTTATTATTTGATTGCAATCACAACAGAGTACTGGTGCTAGATAGCAGACAAATAATAACAAGCCTGTATTACTTATCTATTATTATATAACAAAAATACACCAAAACTTAGTGCTTAAAACAATGCACGTTTATCTACCAGTTTCCGAGGGACAGGAATCCAGGCGTGCTTCAGGGTCTGTGCCACAGTGAAATCATGATGTTGGCCCTTGGCCAGAGGTTACCCTCAATTCCTTGCCTCTCTAATAGGGCAGTTTTCTCCATCAAAGCATGCAGGCTGAGAGGCAGCTGAGCTAGACCAGCAGATCAAAGTCAGCCTTAGAAGCTGATCGTGATGTAACATCCCGTCACCTTTACCATATCCCATTTTTTAGAAGCAAGTCACTGGGTCCTGCTCACACCCAAGGGGAAGGGGTCATAAAAGGGTTAAAGTGTCAGGAAGGAGATCACTGTGGGTATCTTTTTTCATTGAATTATTTATTGAGATAATTGCAGATTCACAGGTAGATTTTAAGAGATAATATGGGGAGATCAGTGTGGAGCTTGCTTACCCATTTCCCCCAGTGGCAGTATTCTGCAGGACTAGCTTAGTAGCAGACCCGGGAGGTTGATGGTGACATTGATATATCCACCAGTTTCACTTATTTGGGTGTATGCGTGTGTGTTCAGCTCTGTCCAAATTTGTTCCATTCTATCAGGTGTAGATTTATGTATCCATCCCTGCAGTCTTACTTATTTGGGTGTATGCGTGTGTGTTCAGCTCTGTCCAAATTTGTTCCATTCTATCAGGTGTAGATTTATGTATCCATCCCTGCAGTCTTACTTATTTGGGTGTATGCGTGTGTGTTCAGCTCTGTCCAAATTTGTTCCATTCTATCAGGTGTAGATTTATGTATCCATCCCTGCAGTCGTGGATCCTTTATGTAGAGGACCATATTTGCAAACCACTAACAACAGACCATCTAATGACTTACATACCTCCAAGGTGCAAAAAAAAAATACATTTTCCTCCATCTAAGGCCCCCAGGGCCTCATTTCATCTCAGCATCTGCTCCAAGTCCAAAATGGTGTCCTCTGAGTCAGCTCCAGGCCTCTTGGGTACAGCCCCTCTGCATCTGCAGACCTCCACCATACTTTGTTGCTGCTTTAATGACACCTCATTAGTGTGAAGCAGAAGCTGGGCCTTCAGCTCCTCTGCTCTGTCCTGGCCCTCCTCAGCCTTTCTGACTCCTGGGCCAGGTGCATGACTTCCCTTCTCTGAGGAAGGGCTCCAGCTTCCACAGAATACTCTTGTCACCAAGATCAGAGGCAGCAGGAACTAACGTAGATTTCAGTCCATCCTTATGGACTCCAGGTTGTGCTTGTGGTTCTTAGCTTGTTTTCTCTCCCCCACTTTGTATCCATCTTCCTTTCCTGACCACCCGCTCTGTGGACTTTAGGTCCAGAATCGGACATGACGATGACAGCCTCATAGAAAGTGCTTCACCAGTTCCCACAGTTGGCCAAGGTCAGATCCCTGTAATGAGCCTCTGTGTAGTCACACAATACGTTCTCAGTGGTTTGCCTCTTTGGTTGAACCCCAACTCATTCATAGTCCAAAAAGCCGACCATCAGGTAGCAGTAAGGAAAACTAAGAAACAATCAATTTATATTGTTGGATTTGATGCAACAAGTGCCTCCAGAAATATGGGGTAAATTGTGGGTTATAAACATGAGGATTGGTTAAAGGTCTATTTAAGAAGCTATTAGACCCGAACTCTCTATATAGGTGGGCAGGTGGCCTCTCTCCCACCTGGAAGGAAGGCCAAAGTTGTATATCTTAAGACAGGGACATCAGGCACCAATGAGAACTGGCATACTCTGTGGAAAACCAGAGGATTAAGTGAAAGTTAACTGACCAAAGTTGAGACTCCAGCCATCTTTCTTTCCTGTGTTGTGGAATGCAAGCCCTTAGGATTGTATCCTCCAAGCACATTACAGAGGAGCCTCTTAGAAGAAATCTGGCCAGCCCAAAAGAAGAGACTTGAAAATGCTGGCATTGTATAAAATCCTGAGCAATAGGATTGTCATAAGTAGGAATTTATTTGCTAGGTCTCAGCAAACAAAAACTTGAAAAAGGTGGTATTCCTTCTGAGAATTTTGTCAAAGAATAAGACGCTTCCTTTATCTTTGGAAGACCATCTTTTTCTTCCATGGGCACATCCTATAAGGGCCACTTTACGTAGTACTGAGGGAGAAGACACTCTTGGCTAGTGATACAGGTCAGTAATATTTGTTCCAGCAGTCAGTGAGTGACAGGTGTCATCACTGTGTGCACCTTTGTCCACTTAGGACAGGAAAGGAAGTACCCCCACGGATTACATCATATCCAGCTGTGAAAAGCTGAAAGCTTTTCCTCTAAGACCAGGAACAAGACAAGGATGCCCACTCTCGCCACTTTTACCCAACATAGGTTTGGCAGTCCCGGGCAGAGCAATTAGGCAAGAAAAAGAAATAAGAGGCCTCCAACTGGGAAAGGAAGAGGTAAGACTTCATCATTATTTGTAGATGACATGCTGTTATATATAAAAACCCTAAAGAGTCTGCCAAAAAACCAGAACTAATGAATTCAGTAAAGTCATACGACATGAAAATCAGTATACAAAAATCATTTGTTTCTGTACACTAATAACAAACTACCAGAAGGAGAAATTAAGAAAACAGTTTCACTTACAAGTGCATCAACAAGAGTAAAATACCTAGGAATAAATTTAACCAAGGGGGTGAAAGACCTGTACACTGAAAACTGACATTGATGGAAGAAACTGCATAAGATTCAAATAAATGGAAAGCTATTCTGTGCCTATAGATTGGAAGAATTAATATTATTAAAATATCCATACTGCCCAAAGCAATCTATAGATTCAATGAAATCTGTAACTAAATTCCAGTGGTTTCATTAAGATAAAAAGCTTCTGCACAGCAAAGGAAATAATGAAACTAAAAGGCAACCTATGGAATGGGAGAAGATATTTGCAAATGACCTGATGAAGAGTTAGTATCCAAAATCTATGAAGAACTAATCAAATTCAACACCCAGAAAACAAATAATCCAGTTAAGAAATGGGCAGAGGACATGAACAGACATTTCTCTAAAGAAGACATCCAGATGGCCACCAGACACATGGAAAGATGCTCAAAAAGATGCATTTCCCATTAGGGAAATGCAAATCAAAACCATAATAAGATACCACCTCATACCCGTCAGAATGGCTAAAATTAACAAGCCAGGAAACAACAGGTGTTGGCGAGGATGTGAAGAAAGGGGAACCCTCCTACACTGTTGGTGGGAATGCAAGCTGGTGTAGCCTCTCTGGAAAACAGCATGGAGGTTTCTCAAAAAGTTAAACATAGAACTACCCTGTGACCCAGCAATTGCATTACTACATATTTACCCAAAGGATGCAGAAATATTAATTCTGAGGGAGACATGCACCCTGATGTTTATAGCAGCACTATAAAAAAAAAACCAAATTATGGAAAGAGCTGAAACATCCATGGATGAATGGATAAAGAAGAGGTGTTGTGTGTGTGTATATATGCATACATACATGTACAATGGAATATTACTCAGCCATCAAAAAATGATATCTTGTCATTTGCGGTGATGTGGAGGGAGCTAGAGTGTTATGGTAAGCAAAATAAGTCAGAAAGACAAATACCATATGATTTCACTCATGTGGAATTTAAGGAACAAAACAGTTGAACATAGGTTAAGATAAAAAAAGGGAGGGAGGCAAATTGTAAGAGACTCTTAACTATAGAGAACAAACAGGATTGCTGGAGGGGAAGTGGGTGGGGGATGGGCTAAATGGGTGATAGGTATTAAGAAGAACACTTCTTGTGATGGGCACTGGGTATTTTATGTAGGTTTATATATTTTATGTATTTGATGTAATCACTAAATTCTACTCCTGAGACCAGTATTACACTATCTGTTAATTTGGGTGGCTCAGTGGGTCAGGCATCTGCCTTCAGCTCAGGTCATGATCTCAGGGTCCCAGGACCGAGTCCCGCATTGGGCTCCCTGCTCAGCCAGGAGTCTGCTTCTCCCTCTGCCTGCCGCTCCCCCTGCTCGTGCTCTTTCTCTTGCTCACTCCCTCTGACAAATAAAATCTAAAAAAAAAAATAAAAATAAAAACAGAATTTAAAAACTTAAATAAAAACTCATCTTCTTCTGGAAAAAAAAGTCTCAATGATATTTTTCATAGCAAACCAACAAATAATCCTAAAATCTGTGTGGAACCACGAAAGACCCTGAACAACCAAAGCAATCTTGAGAAGGACAAAACTGGAGGCATTGCACTCCCTGATTTCAAACTATACTACTAAACCATAGTAATCACTCAAAAACAGTTTGGTATTAGCATTAAAACAGACCTATAAATTCGTGGAATAGAATGAAGAGCTCAGAAATAAACACATGCATAGACGGTCAATTCTTTATGACAAAGGAGCATGGAAAATAAAACAGGGAAAGGGGATAGTCTTCAATAAATAGTGATGGGAAAACTGGACAGCCACATGCAAAAGAGTGAAACCGGATTATTATCTTTACCATACGTGACCACTAACTCAATTAAAGATTTGAATGGAAGACCAAAAACCATTAAATTCCTAGAAGAGAACATAGACAGTAAGCTTCTTGGCGTCAGTCTTGGAGATGATTTTTTGGATTTGACACCAAAGCAATGACAACAAAAGCGGAAATAAACAAATGAGACTACACCAAACTAAAAGCTTCAGCACAGCAAAGGGAACCATCAAGAAAAGGGAAAGACAGCCTACCAAATGGGAGGAAATATTTGCAAATTGTATATCTGAAAAGGGGCTAATAACCAAAATATATAAAGAACTCATACAACTCAATAACGAATAAACTATCCAATTGAAAAAAAAGAGCAGAGTTATCTGAAAGACATTTTTCCAAAGAAGACTCCCTAGGAGTAGATTTTAAAAGTTATCATCGCAAGGGGCATCGGGGTGGCTCAGTCAGTGAAGTGTCTGCCTTCAGCTCAGGTCATGGTCCCACGGTCCTAGGATCAAGCCCCACGTTGGGCTCCCTGCTCAGCTGGGAGCCAGTTTTTCCCTCCACCTGCTGTTCCCCCTGCTTATTCTCTGTTTCTCTGACAAATAAATAAAATTTTTAAAAATAAATAAAAAAGTTACCATCATGAGAAAAAAATTGTAACTGTATGTGGTAATGGATGTTAACCAGCTTATTGTGGTGCTCGTTTTTCAATGTATACAAATATAATCACCTTTTTCACTTAAAACTAAATATAATGTTATATGTTAGTCATATCTCAATTAAAAAAAGATACCACCAGCATGACGAGTAGTCTGCTAACTACATCTGACAGCTGCAGAGGGGAATAGACCAAAACTTGAAGTTCAAAAAGGATATATATAAAATGGTAAGGGATAGATCTGTAATGTCTTGCAGTTCTCACTCAACAGACATTTGCAGAAAGAATAAATGACTGTTTTGATATGTTTTTCCCCTTTAGTACCTATTTATAAATTGCCTGTCTAATGTTCTCTCCTTTTCCAGTAATCAACTTTGCTAAATTGTAACTGTTTTCTCCTAGAGAATTTTACATGTTGTTTTTACTGCTTTATCTTAGCAGTAGGACATAGTTTTAGGTCTACATTATGTATACTATCCTGACTGATGCACCTCTTGCTTCTCTGAATTTTGAAAGTCTTGCCAAGTAAGTTTTCAGTAGTGCCTTGTCTCTAGCAGAGTGTGTATGGTGCGGCCTCATTGTCTAGTGCCTCTACCAGTTATTTCCCAGCAGAATACGCAACCATGAAGAAACATGGTTCTAAATTTTGTCCTTCTTCCTTTCATACAGCCCAGCTTCATTTTGCTTTCATTTGGACCTGACACTTTAAAAAAAATTATCATATAATGTATTATTTGCTTCAGGGGTACAGGTCTGTAATTCATCAGTCTTACACAATTTACAGTGCTCACCATAGCACATACCCTCCCCAGTGTCCATCACCCAGCCACCCTATCCTCCTACCCACCTCCACTCCAGCAACCCTCAGTTTCTGAGATTAAGAGTCTCTTATGGTTTGTCTCACTCTCTGGTTTCATCTTGTTTCATTTTTTTCCTCCCTTCTGCTGTGATCCTGTCTTGTTTCTCAAATTCCCCATGATCAATGAGATCATATGATAATTTTCTTTCTCTGATTGACTTATTTCGCTGAGCATAATACCCTCTAATTCCATCCATGTTGCTGCAAATGGCAAGATTTTTGATGGTTGCATAGTATTCCGTGTGTGTGTGTGTGTGTGTGTGTGTGTGTGTGTGTGTGTGTTTATCACATCTTCTTTATCCATCTGGGCTTTTTCCAGGTTTGGCTATTGTGGACATTGCTGCTATAAACATTCGGGTGCATGTGCCCCTTCAGATCAGTTGGTTGGACCTGACACTTTAAACATGTGTCTTAGGCTGTTTTGCCAGCTTTTGGATTTTCTTGAGTGTGGACTTATGGCTTTCATGTAAGCCACTAAGATTTTAGTACAGAAGAAATTCTTCCACTAACCGTGCTACGGGGCGGCTGGGTGGCTCAGTTAGTTAAGCGTCTGCCTTCAGTTCAGGTCATGATCCCACCGTCCTAGGATTGAGTCTTGTATCAGGCTCCCTGCTTAGTGGGGACACTGTACCGGTTTGTGCTTGTGCGTGCTCTCTCTCTCTGTCAGTAATAAATAATACTTCTTAAAAAAAGAACAAACCATGATAGTATTTTAATATTTTTCTTTCCAGCCTTTTCTCTGTACACAATCATGTTCCCACATAATAAGTTATTAACAAATATACCAAAGTCACAAGTACAAAAAGATACAATATACTTTGTGTTTTTGTTCTTTTCCAGGAAAGCAAGAACATGTTATTAAAATGCAGATGGTATTGCATCTTTTAGACACAATTTGTGATTATGAATTTTCAGTGTTTGGAATACGGGCTTTAATTTTGTTCTTTTGATTTATAACTAAATATATACATATTCAGTTAGCCAGAGCCTAAATACACAATTTCATATTAAAAAATTCACCCATCTGGGAGCCTCTGTTAATCTCCTTCTTTGTTCCAACCGTATTGTAAACTCTGCTTGTAACACATATGTAAGCACTTTGATTTACCCATCTCCACTGATTTTATAAAATAGTAATGATACAGGCAAGTTAATAGTCCAAATTTGCCTCAACTTTCTGGCACAGATGCTTGCAAAATGGAGTTTTTGTCTGGCATAGGATCATTCTGAGCATTCTGAGTGTTTATTCCTTTGTTCATCGCTTTTCTTTTTTTAAAAAAATTTTTATTTATTTGAGAGCCAGGGGGGGAGAGCCTCAGTGGGTGGGAAGGGGCAGAGGGAGAAGGAGAGGCAGATTACGTGCTGAGCAGGGAGCCTGTCTTTCAGGGTTGGATCCCAGGACCCCAAGATCATGACCTGAGCTTTAGGCAGACACTTAGCCCACTGAGCCACCCAGGTGCCCCATAGTTCATCACTTTTATTGTTGGCATTTTGGTAGGGCATTTGTTGTTGTTGTTGTTGTTCTGTTTATTGCAGAATGTTTAGCATCTCTGGCTTTGTCCACTGTATGTTTGTAGCACCCACCAGTCAATATGGCAGCTGAAAAAGGTTCCCCACACATTTCCACATGTACCCAGAGGTAGGAGGCAGCAAAACACAGTTGGTTAGCTGAAGCACTGGAAACTAAGTTTGATGTAAAGGAAATTGAGACGTGAAAATGTATAGATGTGAAAATGCTGGTTTTGAAATAGAAGAAATCTGAAGACCGTTTGTTTATGCTTTTACACAAATACAGTAACACTTTATATCATTTGGATCTAACCGCTTTCGAAGTTATCATTACCAGGGTACTCTCCTTGTGTCATTGTTTTCTTGAAAACAGTTTTAATGGGTGCATAATGGATTTTACAGATTCATAATTTATTTAACCTTTCCATTATTATTGGACAGTTGGGTTGTTTCCATTTTTTATTGTTACAATGTTTCTGATCTCTTTGTATAGATAAATCTAAGTAGATATTAAACCCACAATAAAGAATATGCAAAGATTTGATTTTCCTACTCTGATCAATCAATTTTTATACCTACTTTACTTTTTTAAAAAGATTTTTATTTATTAATTGACCGAGAGACCACGGGAGAGAGAACACAAGCAGGGGGAGTGGGAGAGGGAGAAGCAGGCTTCCCACCAAGCAGGGAGCCCCACGCAGGGCTTGACCCCAGAACCCTGGGATCATGGCCAGAGCTGAAGGCAGACACTTAACGACTGAGCCACCCAGGCGCCCCTATACCTACTTTAGATAAAGATGCTCTTAAAAGTATTTGGGGAAGATCAGGATAAGGGTAATTTCCCTTTATTCTTTGGAAAAGCCTGGGACATCTGGTTTTCATGTGTAACTTCTTAACGTGTGTAGCAGCATATGCCTCTGGTCCTTGCATGCCTTCACTCTGCCCACCTTTTGTTTCAGTAGTACCTGTGGTGGGTCGTTTATTGCAAATCCAGAAACCCTGTCTATTGCTGGTGTTCCTCAAAGTCACATCCGCAGTACGTTTTTAGCAGCAGAGGAACCATAGAGTTTGTCGAGCCTGTGTACCAAGCACAGCCTGGAGGGGCACTGGTGCTAGTGTTCCTTCCATTCCCCCAGGGGGACAACCCTCAGTCAGGCTGAATAAACACTCCGGACTCCTGTTCTTCAGATGGACAATTCTGGGAAATGTTCTAAATGCTTCTCATGGGTACTGGCAAATCAGTCTCCTGTTGTCTGTAGGGTGACCTCCGGAATGCTCTTTAGTTTAACTTTTCTTCTTCCTTGTCTCATGCCTTCTATTCTCTAACTCCCCCTTTGGAGGATCACCTCCCATGTAAATTTCTGCACCCAGATCTTGTCTTAGGCTCTGTTTTTGGAGAAACTGAAACTAAGACTTCTGTAAGGATGGGCTTTTTTTATTACTATGTGTCCTATTAAATGCATGTGTTGCACTTTTACCTAATAAAATGGCAAGCGAGAAAACAGCCTGGGAACAACTTATGATTCGCAAAGGTATACAACCACTGGACCAAAGTGGTTGGAACCATAGGGAGAATAAAATATAAGTTGTGACTGGAGGCATGATTTTTCTTATAAATACCATTAATACTTTATTTTTTAATAAGATTTTATTTATTTGAGAGAGAGCAGGAGCAGGGGCAGAGGAAGAGAGGGAGAAGCCGACTTCCTGCTGAGCAGGGAGCCTGACTTGGGGCTGGATCCCAATACCCTGGGATCACAACCTGAGCTGAAGGAAGATGCTTAACTTCCTGAACCACCCAGGTGCCCGTAAATACCATTAATACTTTAAATAGCCATATTGTTTAAAAAGTGCTTAAAGCCTATGGAAGAAGACCAGTGCTTTTTCTTGTTCATGACTGACTTCCATGCAGCAAGGAAACTACATCCTCTAAGAAGCTTATTAAGTTGACACTTACTACTCTTCCCAGACTGATGTACCAGGAATCCCAGTTGGTTCAGAGTCCATTAGTGAATATTGAATCTCTTTCTGTGTTGTTCCTCTTGAAATTAACAAAGCTTTTAGGTAATTAATGGAGTTAGTCTATAGTAGTGTTTTGAGGTTGTGTTGATTCTGCCTGAGAAATTACAATAATAGTAGTAGTAGTAGTAGTAGTAGTACTTAGAGTAATAGTGAGGGTGGTGCATTTACTGAGTGCCAAGGTTCTTTACCCACCTGCTTATCTTTAATGCATATGTCAACCTGGTGAGGTAGGTACTGTTATCCCCATTGTATAGATGAGGACACTTGAGGTACCTAGATCCCATAGCTATTGAGTGACTGTTTGGATGCCCGTTCCCGCCTGCCTGACTCAGCTCTGCCTTTACCTCATACTGCTTCCTTTCTCATCAGATGCTTTCCAGGACTTCTAGGGATTGACATGATGTTTCTGAGACCAGT
Source organism: Mellivora capensis (assembly GCA_004024625.1). Taxonomy (NCBI): domain Eukaryota; kingdom Metazoa; phylum Chordata; class Mammalia; order Carnivora; family Mustelidae; genus Mellivora; species Mellivora capensis. Next base: position 26,685 of record PISX010023405.1, read on the forward strand.
GTTAGAGACACTGCTGGGTGAATTCATGGTCAACTCCCAAGTGTTCTGTTCCTTTATTTTCTGTGCATAGACCATGCGATGCCAGATAGACTCCTTAATAACTTCTAACACCAGTGGACATTTAAATTCTGGAACCCCGCACCAGAGGGACTCCCTCTGGCTCCCCAGCCCCCCAATAGGCCAGGAGTGAGGCCTGCCCACATCCCCCCCGCCCGCCCCAGTGCTTCCATTGTTGCACATTGTGGGGTGGGGAATCCCTTCATCCCTGCACAGTACTAACTGTGGGGAGGTATTTCATCAGACTTCTCTTCCTTTTCTAGCCCTTTTACTGAAAGTTCTATCATTGAGAGATTTTAGTGGTTCCCTACACTACTATAATTTATAGTACAAGTGCTCTAAGGGGCTATTTATGAAGAAACTCCCAGTAACTCACTGTACAACGTGAGAGCATAGCAAGGAAAGGAATGTCTGCCGAGTCTCCCAGATGCCAGGTGTTGTCAATCTCACGTGCGCATAAATTAACGTTCGGTTTTCATCACAACTAATTCTGTGCACAAATGATTTGATGGAAATAACTTGTATGTTTTTCTCTTTGTTCCTGATCTCAAGAGGTTGGGAGTTGATTAAGAATAAAGAGCTTTTATTACATTAGTAACACATTTGTCTTTGTGATTTTGGTAATTTGCATGCCCTCTTCCTCTGCCTTCAAGGAACTCCAAGTCCTAAAAAAGGCAACTCAGTCCCCACTTTACACCTGATGCAGCTGGAGCTCAGAGACGCTGAGCAACTCGCCCAAGGGTCCAGAGCCTCCACATTCTCCTAGCCCTAAGCCATCGCAAATCCGATGTGTTTGAATTTTTTCTTTTGTTTCTCCATAATTATTAATAGACTGTATTGTCTGGAAAGAAAGAATGGGAGGAAGAGGTGAGATTCAGAGACTAGAAGTATATTTGATTCGACAGCTGTCCTGAACTGTATGGTTGAAGGCACCTCTTAAGAGCTTGGCGGACCAGAGAGTACATGTTCTCTTCTCCATCTTTATCTGGTGTATCTGAGAAAAGACAGCAGTTATCTTAGTTACTTCTTCTATACTATACAGAAATGTTACAAGATGAAATGAATGCTGTGTAGAACTTCGAAATGCTTAGAAGAAAAAGTAGATGAAATTAAGTTGGCAGTATTTGAATTTTATATCTTGAGAGAAAGATACATAATGTTCTGTAGTAGCTGCACATAGAGGAAGTAAAACAGATTTTACTCTCAAGATTTTACAGTAAGTACGATAATATAATACATAAAATAGAGCATAAGCATTTTATATTAGTTTCTGCTTAATGATAAAACAATGTCACTACTAGAGTTGTTATCCACCGATAATTAAATCACAGTGGAAGAACTTTAGTCTGTTTGCAACTCCACAGTTGATCTGTAGAAAACATGAACATGAAACAACATATAGATTTTTTGGCATTATTAATTAAAAAATAAAGAAAAAGTTTCTCAATTGCAAAAGGAAATATGTGCTTATTATTTAAAATCTTGAAGAACTGGGAGACAGAAGTCCTTCCCTTTCTGCATCCAGTGCTAACATGTAACAATACATGTTTGTTTTAAACAACAGTTTTGGGACGCCTGGGTGGCTCAGTTGGTTAAGCCGCTGCCTTCGCCTCGGGTCATGATCCCAGCATCCTGGGATCAAGTCCCACATCGGGCTCCTTGCTCGGCGGGGAGCCTGCTTCTCCCTCTGCCTCTGTCTGCCTGTGCTCGCTTGCTCTCTCTCCCTCTCTCTCTGACAAATAAATAAATTAAAAAAAAAAAAAAACAGTTTTATAGGGATGCCCATATATGGCTCAGTTGTTAAGCATCTGCCTTTGGCTCAGGTCATGGTCCCAGAGTCCTGGGATCAAGCCCCTCAGGAGCCTGTTTCTCCTCCATCTGCTTGTGCTCTCTCTGTCAAATAAATAAATAAAATATGTAAAAAGGAAACCACACCCAAATTTTATAAGGAATATAAAAGTTAATGTTTCTGAAATTTGGGATGAAATATGTAAATAATCAAGTTGTTTATTGGCAAAGAGTTTTGAATGAATGTAAACCAAAAAGTTAAACCTGCAAAGAAAGATCTTAAAGAAATTAGGGTTTCAAAAAGCAATTGTGCAACTTTAAGGGTCTTTCATTTTTAAAGAGAAATGTCAGTATGATTTAAAATTGAGGGGACGCCTGGGTGGCTCAGTTGGTTAAGCGGCTGCCTTTGGCTCGGGTCATGATCCCAGCGTCCTGGGATCGAGTCCCACATCGGGCTCCTTGCTCGGCAGGGAGCCTGCTTCTCCCTCTGCCTCTGTCTGCCTGTGCTCTCTCTTTCTCTGACAAATAAATAAATAAAATCTTTAAAAAAATAATAAAATTGAGGATCATCTGAGGCATTTGAAAACCAGTTATTTTGTTAAAATATGCTTCAGCTATTTTAAGATTAAATCGTCTCTGTGCTTCTCTAGATCGCCTCATTCACCCTAAAACTTACTCCATCATGGACCTTTCCCCACAGTATTACAGTTGTCTATTTACTCACTTGTTGCACAAGAGTACGGACTGTATCCTGCTTGCCAGGGTCCCTCTGGAGTCTGGTACATTATATAGCAACCAGAGGAAGAACTTGATAAATGGTTTTGGGAGATTGGGAGATAGGACACAGGCTGAGAGAAGGCATCTCCTCATTCTGAATAGAATGTGATATTTCCATTGAGTAGAGTCAGAAGAATCTGCATTTAGGTTATCTGCCCTAGTCCTTTCCTCCCTGATTTTTCCAGAGTGCCTGTCCTGGTCCTCAGTTATTTAAAGCTCAGAAGGGATTGAGTTTCAACCTATCACTATTGTTCTTTCAGTCACAAATGAATGTTTAGGGCTCTTATTGGCTGGTGTCCTACATTCTGAGGTAACAACCCATATGAGATTGGGATGTCTGAGTCTGTGCCTAATACTGGCTTGTCAACGCTGTTTACAACCAACCCTCATTTCTCCCCTACATTATTTGCTTCTTTTTTTTTTTTTTTTTTTTTTTAAATTTTTATTTTTTATAAACAAATTTTTATCCCCAGGGGTACATGTCTGTGAATCGCCAGGTTTACACACTTCACAGCACTAACCATAGCACATACCCTCCCCAACCCAATGTCCATTACCCCACCCCCCTTTCCCGACCCCCTCCCCCCCGCAACCCTCAGTTTGTTTTGTGAA
>PISX010023406.1:0-29756 GCA_004024625.1 Mellivora capensis
GGTGCAGGAGAGGGTGCAGGAGAAGGTGCAGGAGAAGGTGCAGGGGAGGGTGCAGGAGAGGGTGCAGGAGAAGGTGCAGGAGATCTGATGCAAGCTGTCTGCATCGACTCCTGTGCGAGTGTTTGAAACAAGTGTGGAGTCAGGCTCCCGAGTTGAACTTAGGTGAAAGAAAATGTGTGTGGAAGAAACAGGCACCAAAAAGCAAGGATGGTATCATGACCATAGTCAAGCACATGAAGTTGTTCTGCCCGAAACAGGAAAGGGCCAGTGATAATGACTGACTTTTTTTTTTTTCCCCAGAAGACCATCAGCAGAAAACCAGGGCTTTATTCAGTGACCAGCGTGAATAAAAAGGGGGTGGGGGGATTCCATTTCTAACCAGTATGTCACCTTGTTCGGTAAAGGTTGAGCTCATCAACTTTTTGTGTTTCCATATGAATGTAGAGCAGATCAGCTCTACTCTTGGTTTCTCCAACAGTCACATCTTTCTTCACCGGGGACACTGCTGTAAGTAGAACGCGATCACCTCATTACAGATCAACGTGCAGACGTGTCTCTTCAGGGAGTGGCATGTTCAAGGGGGCACATGTCATCAGAAATCTTTCAGTTGCTAAAAGAACTACTGTTTGTTTTAACACGTGTGTCTAATAAGAATATTCATTCAGCCAAAGCCATATTTTACTGTTGTAAAAATAAAATACGTCTTCGCACAGCAAGAGATGAAAACTTGCTTCATAAACAGGGTATGTGGCCTCTTTTGAAGAGCTGAGGGCTCACTCAGTGATGGAACCACGGGCCGTTACGGTTTAACCCTGAGAGTTTATTCTGAACCTCTGCGTCCGTCTGCCTCTGCGCTGCTTTCGATCTGGGGGAACAGAAAGTTCCCCCGTTTGAAATAGCTTCCTTCCAACCCAGCTGCCTCCTACAGAGGATTGCTGATCCTGAATTTCTGAAGTTAACAAGGGAAAAGACAGGGAACAAGATCAATTCCTTAACCCCCCTCTCCCCAAAATGCTTAAAACAATCACGTTTTATTGGATAATTCAATGTTAGGGTCTATTTCTAAAAACGTCCATTTTCTAAAAAATAATGTTTTCCTTGACACGGAGGAAGTTTTGAAGGAGAGGTGTAGAATTTTATAAAACATGGCAGTGATTCTTTAAAAAAATATTGTCATCGTTCTGCAGATCTGTATTTCTTTTGGGGGTATTTTCCCTCTTCCTAATTCAAAGCTTAAAGGAGTTTCTGGAAGCCAGCTGGGGAAAAACACCATTAGTCCAACTCAAAATGTAGAACTTTAAAGTTATGTTAAATTTTAGGCCTAAAGGTTTAATTTCCATGCTTTCTGGTTTTAAGCCAGACAGACTCCAAATATTCGCTTAATATGCTTTCTTACGGCTTAATGTGTAATAATTTTAGCATTTTAGAAATTTATTTTCCTGAAAAAATATGTGTTCCACTGATATTTCTGAGGGGTAGGTGGAGAGGATGTTTAAGCACAACCTTAACAATGAGAATTATGATGCTCATTAGTATAATTTGAAAAAAAAAAAAGCATAAAATAGCCCACATGATTTTTCCCCATTTAACCTATCTTTCATCCTAAAACAATGAACACAGTAATTGATAATAAAGCTATGAATGTGATTCCATATTCAGATTAAAATAATGCAATAAGCAAATATGAAAGCTTTATATGTGTCCAGGATGGCACGGAACATTCTCGTAGTTCAGAGATTTCCCTGTGGTGGTAGACGCGGCGCCGGAGACAGCTTACCGGCCTGACCCGAGGCTGGCCTGACCCCTCCTCGGTTCCCACGCGCAGGCGAGGAGGAAGCAGAGGAGGCAGGAGCGCACGCGCGCCTGGCACAGGTGCTCACCGCCCCCCAGGCCCAGGGCGCCCGGCCCACCTGCGCGGCCAAAGGAAGGGGAGCGGAGCTCGGAGCACACTGTCCGTCGGATCCTCAGAAGCCCTGACAACGCCCCGACGACCCACACTCGTAGCATTTTGTGTAGCGGGTTACTTTTTGCACCCTCCAAACTGTTGACCCTTACACTGAGAAGACAGTGTGCTTTCTAACAAAAGGGGAAAAAATAAAAAGGAAATAAGAGTTACATAGCGGGAAGATGAGCATACACTTGGGGTGAGATTTAGGGTGGAAATTAGGGACATGTTTCCTCGAGCTGTGAAAGGATTCTCGGTGGTCCACAAGCCTCTTCCTCTCTGGCCAGGAATGGCGCCCTTAGAAATGCATTCCTTTCATTTCCCCTGCCTCCCTGCTTTTATTCAGATATTCTTGGGAGCTGTGGGCGGATTGTGAACGCTCTCAAAGTTGACCGCAAGTCTTTTTCTCACATTTCCTTTTTTCGCTGGGAGAAGCAGCATCCGTTCCCGGAGAGAGTGAGGAGTGAAAGAGGGAGAGGAGGCGGTTGACGCCAGGTGCCACCTGGTGACGTCACCGGAATCTTTGCTTCACTGGCAAGATTTTTTTTTTTTAATTAAACGTAATTAACATACAATCTCCTATTAGTTTCAAGTGTACATCCTGGTATTTCGACATTTTATACATTCTGAAATGATGGTCCCCTTCCTAAGTGTATTTTCCGTCTGTCTCCATACAACCCTATGACCCTGTCCTCCTCCGCGGGATTCCCTCCCGTGTCCATTACCTCCCCTGGACATATTCGTGCTGTAACTGCGACTCTGTCCCTTTTATTCCCTTTCACCCATCTGACCTACCCCCACGGGCTCCCTTCTGGTAACGAGAGTCTGTTTCTTGTATCTACATGCCTGTTTCTGTTCTGCTCCTTCGTTTTGGTGTCTCGTTTTGTTTTCGATTCCACAGGTGAGTGAAGTCATGCAGTCTCTGTCTCTCCGTCCCTTATTTCACTAGGCAGAATGCTCTCCAGGTCCATCACTGGCAGAAGTTAATGATTTTTCCCTGAAAGCATACCTGAGAGCAGAGGTTCTCAAAGTGTCTTCCAGGAAGGTAGCAGCAATTTTAGGTGATTCTTGGTTATCCCAGACCGGCTGAGCTGGAGACTCTGGACATGGTATACCCTGTTTCAACAAGCATTCCAGGTGGTTCTGATGAGCGGGGCAGCAGGCGGTTTCTCAGACAACCTGGGCCAAGCACCCTAATCCTGCCTTGTAAGGACTGGTCACTCCTCTCCCTCAACCTTCTCACAACAGGAGTCTCTGGGGAAATGGCCTCAAAACTTGTCATTTTCACAAGTGCTCCAGGTGATTCTCCTACGCAGGGACTCCGAGATCCAGGCCACACTGTCCACAGCAAAGAGCAGATCCCACTGACCAAAACAGAATCTGTTTGTTCGCGTGTTTACCACAGAGCTCCAAATTCTTCATATACATCTCTAACTTGTCTCTTGGTTGAAGGTTTCTCCTCCTTCAAGAGTTTCTATTAATTAAATGTAGAGAGATGAACTTCTCCCTCCAAAATTACCTGCATCTATTGAAAAATGAAATCATCCTATCAAATCCTTGAATCATAAAGTGATTGCATGTTCGGCCATATTTTTCATGGGAAAGATTCTCTCCTTTATCTAGCTGAATAAACAGTCTGGGAGCACTTATCGAGAAAACGGACTTTTCTTGTAAAAAAATAAAATGCAACTCTAGGGGCAGCTTCAATCTGGAGACCAGTTTATATGGAGGTCAATCTTGAGTTTCTGTTTCCTACCCGGAGGACTCTTGAATGTCAGACCCCAATGCCAGCCTCGCTGACCTCAGATCACAGTGTAAGTCCCCACACCTGATTCTGCCCTTCGAATGGCGAGCCACCCAGCCCTCAAGCTGTGCTTTCTCTTGGGTCCTCTTGATCGAAGGTGCCGACGCTTGACCCTGTCACAAACACGCATTTCCCTCTGTCGCCTGTCTCACCTCCCCCTTCCACTCCATGTCCAATTGGTCCATGTCATCTTTTCTTCCAAAATATCAATGTTGCCAGTTTTTTTTTTTTTTTTTTCTTGAAGGGACTCTTCATTGGCTCATCCATCCGATGAGCGCCGGTGTTGTATCCTCTCTTGCACTCCATTCTTCCAGGGTAGGATCCCAGGATGGAGTGATTCGCCCAATGCTTCCGGCCAGAGAGCTGGGGTTTGAAAGTGAGGCTTCCCTACAGATGGCCTCTGCCAAACTCCCGACCTCCCACTCCCACGATGTCAGGCTGGTCATGGCCAGAGAGGAAGCAGCGGTCATCCTCCAGAGGGGTAACATGTGCCCGGGCCCTAAGTGCTTTGTCAATGGTCCTCACAACCACCCTTACTTTAGATTGTGTATTTTACGTGTAGGAGTAATGCTATGGTCTGAAAGGTTGTGGCCCTCCAAAATCCATATGTTAAAATCTTAACCCCTGAAGAGAGTGGTATCAGAAGTCAGGGCCTTTGGAAGGTGATTAGGTCATGAAGGTGGGACTATCATGAAAGATATCTGTGCTCTTACAGAACACACCCCAGTGAGCTCCCCCATCCTGCCTGCCAAGTGAGGACACACTGGAAAGGTGCTGGCTGTGAACCAAGAAAAAGGCCCTCCCTCGGCCATGCTGGAGCCTTGACCTTGGACTGCCCAGCCTCCAGAATTGTCTGAAACAAATTTCTGCTTTTTAATAGGCTACCTCGTCAGTGATATTCTGTTACAGCACGTATCTTGTGAAGCTCAACATTTTACAGGCAAGTCATAATTCAGAAAATTAGTTCTCCATTGGGGTGTGCCTTGCATTACCTGGGGAGAGTCCTAGAAATAATGTTCCCAGGATCCATCCGCACATTCAGAATGAATCAGAATTCCCAAGGGCCATATCAATCCCCGATCTCAAAGAAGCCCAGTGCCAGATGAAGCGGATGTCCCCACGAACAGGACTCTCCATGTCTCGGCAAACATCTGTCTTTTCGTCTACGATGGTGGGAGTGGCCATGACTGAGTAACACGCCCCTCCTCTCAGGCATGATGGCATGTGGTTCTAATCACATCTCTGCGTTTGTGGATTTGGGGACTTCTGGGAGAGCTCTCAACTCCCACTGTTGCCTCAGGTGGAAACTGCATCGTCACGGTCTGTAGTCCACCTCCTTTTCTCTGTTTTCTTGGCCTTAGCTGGGTTTCTATTTGTAGTCTTTCAAGGAACGTTCCTGCTTATGAACTCGCCATGCACACAGCTGAGCTAGCGCAAAGCCTATCAGCTACATGCGAGGCACCACAGGCTCGGGCACTGCTGGCTTCCCGGGGTCGCTTGCTGAGGGGCGCCGGGAACCCAGTGACCCTTCATACTGATGAAGGATGAAGTGCACAGGTGTTAGATGTGATAACGGGGAGCATTTTGTAATAACAATGGGAATGACTCGTGACAAAGATCATCAGCACATTCCTTCCTCCCTGCGGGACTTGAGTTGTCACCTGTGTCCATCCCAGGACCGCTTCTGTAACGTCATGCTGCACTGGAATGGGAAAGCTTGACTCTAGTCCTGAGTTTGCTGGTAATTCGTTGTGCAATCTCAGTCAACTCACTTCGTTTCTTGGATGGATCCCAGCCTCTTGATTTCAAAGAACTTCCCTGTCACAAAATGTCTTCTTCTCCTTTAATTCTGATGATTTTGCCAGGCACTTTGCAGCTGTGAACATCCATCACAAGTCCCTAGGATTCTCAATCTTTCATTCTTTCAGAAAGACGCGGCATCAGGCAATATTTTTGGTCAGAGTCTGTATCTCCCTGGGATTTCTACGGCTGTCTACTACCTTTGTATCATTTCTTTATTCTCTGCCAATATTAGCAAGAGAATATCTTGCTGGATTCTAAAATTGATGAGATTCCCCCCCCCAAAGAAGAGGAATTATAGCTAGATGATAAACACATGTTGTCTCCAGCCACATGTTTTTGAGTGATTTATATATGTATAATCACACATATGCATATTGATAGATCACAATCGCTACCTATTCTATTTAGGTTCACAGTTTCTGGTGGTCAGGGGAAGAGCAAAGGTAGGAACAAACTCAATGATAGGCAAGAGACCCAACTTATAATGACTCATTTAATTTCAGAAGGTAGATGGTAGGAGAAAAATTCACAGATGAACAAATGCGGGTTCTGGGAAGTGATGAAGATACCCTTGCACCCAGACAGGAGAGATGGGATAGAAATCCCGTCTGTGCAGTTAAGGTAGGACGTGGCCTCTGGACCCAGTCTCCCCACGGAGCAGCACCTACATCCGTACTGTCCAGGAAGTCACTCTGTGGGGACCAAGTCACAGTTGAGAGAAGCAAGCACATCTGCCATCCAAATTCTATTTTCAGTTATATAGCTTCTTACTAACACATGTACACACACACACCAAAACTCAAATATTTCAAAATGGCTAATTTTGTCAGGGAAAAAAAATGAATAAAAACACCATTGTGTTAAAAAGCACTTTAACTGAAGGCTCTTATGGTGTAAATCTTTCTTAGGGAATTTTGGTGACTGTCTAATATTTTGGCTGCTTTGGATTGAACCAAAGAACTTGGTTTGTGCGGGATTTAACTATCCCTATGGTAGCTCAAGTAGAGGCAGTTTCCCAGACATTATTCTCATTCTTCTCAGGATAAGAAGGGGGATTTCTGAGTCCCCTCTGGTTGGGGGGCTGATTTATCCTTCTCCCCCGTTGCTCCTCAGGAAGTTGTAAATAGACAATGTTGCCGATTTATCTGGAAGAAAATATGCCCACTAAATTTGGAATAGTCATTTCAATGGAAATTCAATAAAACTATATTGTTAAGTCTGGAAACTCTGATAGGATAATAATTTGATGTTTCAAAAGAAAAACAAATGACATTGCCTTTATATGTATTTCAAAGTCTGGGGAAACCAAACAGGTTTGACCCTTTTAATACATTTCAATAACTACCAAATATCTTGAGTGTCACCTTCGTGTATGTACTTGTTTCCAAGGAAATGTCACGGGACCCTGAAGCCCACTGCTCAGGGTGAAGCGCATTCCTCACAGCCCTGGTCATGCCCTGAGATTGGGAGACCTGCGGATGGCGATGGTCTTTGGTGTCTTCTGCGCTGAGTCAGGACTGGCTGTGCTCCGGAGCAGCCCCTGGACGGGGTGAGCTGCCTCTGCTGGGGGTTCCACATTGCCTTGCATCACCCCGCTTCAGCCTCCGGGAGGACCAGGCGAGGCTTTGTCCGTGGCTTCTTCCTCCTTCTGGAATATGAGCTCCTGGTGCAGGCAGAGGGCGGTTTCACAGTTCCCGGCACTTGGCAGAGAGGTTACCTGTGGCAGGTGCCTCCCACGCGCAGTGTAGCGCATCGTCCTGTAGCAGGCACAGTCCTTGTCTTCGTGGAGCTAAGTCCCCAGAGGGGCAGCCAAAGAGAATAGCTGAGCACATTCAGAAGACACAGCCTAGCAGCAACATCGATGAGAGCAAAGCACGGAAACCTTTCAAATGTTCGAAATTACGAGATGAGATAAATAAATTATGGTTTCTTTATACAGTAAAATGTTCTCTTATTATAAATGGCGAAGTGCCTCTATTTGCAGGAGTGCTGAGCAGCGTTAATAATCTGTTAAGTAAAATGAAACGGGTTCTAAATGGTGTAATCCCATCTTTGTTAAGGTCTGTTTACGTATGTATAAATGACGAGGCAAGCATATGCATCGCAGTTTAACGGTGTTTTTCTCTGAGTGATAGAATGATAGACGTTATCTGTTCCACTTTCTCTTCTTCTGTGTGCCTATTTTCAGTGTCTTCTGCATGACCACGGCTAACTGCGTAATACAAAAATATCCGCAGCAATATCAGGGAGAAGGAACAGAAGAAATGAATGACATGCGTGGGACGGGTCTCAGCCCATGGGAACCTGCTGCACCATCAAAAAGAACTTTTTCATGGACCTGACTGTGTCCTTCTCCAGATTCCTATCTTGCAGTCCCTACCTCAAGGACATCAATGACAGTGTATTCGGAGATAAGGTCCTTCCAGGGGTTATTAAAGTAAAATGAAGGCATCCGGAGGGGAGAGGCCCAGTCCAATATGACGGGTATTGTTGTAAGAGGAGATCAGGACACGGACCTGCACAGAGGGACAGCCAGGTAAGGACTTGGGGAGAAGAGGGCATTGACAGTCAAGGAGAGAGGCCTCGGGGAAACCAAACTTGCCAATAACTCAGTCTCTGACTTCCAGCCTCCAGATCAGTGGGAGAACCCATGTGTGGTCCTCAAGCCACCCCAGCCGCAGTACACGGTAATTGTGGTTCCGGCAAATTCACACAGAGGACCGCACTCCTAACCATCAGTTCCACGTTTGCAGCAGACTTAGACCTTTACATATTTTATCCCATTTCAGCTTCCCCGCTACTCTTTGAGTTCAGTCCTAATTTCAGTTTACACATAAGGAGACCGAGGCAAACTCAAGGATCAGTCCATTCCCTCAGCAGCTCAAAGCCCTGGCACTTCTTATCCTCTCTGCCGGTGCTCCTAGGAAGCTCCCATTCACAGATCACATGGGGTGAAGTCCCCTTAGCCCATTCGCCATCATCATGCATTCCTGATATCCCATCCCTGCCCATTAATAATGCAATTAATGCATTATTTCCTGACTTTTGATGCTCCTATGCCTAACTCTCTATGCCACCTAGCTAAGATCCTTGCATCTCCTCAAGGAACCCAGCAGAAAACCGACTTACAAGGAGTTTTCAGACATCTTAGCAAAGTCATATTAACAGTGATTTTATTTTTATTTTTTTCTCCAAGTTTTTAATTTAAATTCCAGTTAATTAACATTCAGTGTCATATTAGTTTCAAGTGCACACTACACTGACGCAGTGTTTCCATACATCACCCAGGGCTTGTCACAAGGGCATCCTCTATCCCCACATCCCCCTGTCCTAACAGGGTTTTCAGGGGGTCATTTCCCAGGACCTTTAAAGTCACCATGTGCAAGCAGATGAAGGACGAACAAATGGAGTCTTGCCTTGAACCACTGTGTTTTGTGTGCCCGTGCCACCATAGGCCTCCTGTTACTAAGCCATCCTCAGTATCTGCTTCACTATGGAAGGTCACACTGGTTTCCAATAAAATGTAATTTGCTATCTGGAATAATTTGGTGCAGCTATAGATTTTAATGCCCAGAGTCCCTGGTAGTAGGACGTTTCCAACAGACAGTCCGGGTTGTCTACATAAAGATCTGTCCTGGAAATGGGATTTTCCAGAGTCACCAGTCTGTTTCCCAGGACTTGAGTAAAATGACGCTCACAGCATCCCAGCAGTTGCAAAGTTGGAATTCATTGTAAGAAGCCAATTGAGATGGATAAGTCATCTGTTACCAGTATGACAAGGGTCTGTTATGGAAGAACATCTTCCTGCAGAAATTAGAAATTAGGAGCATGGCAGCCCTCCCTAAGAGGAGAGATGATTGCAAATTGTTCTAACAAAACTATTTCCTTTTCCATTTCATGCATAAGATGCCCAAGAAGAGTGATGTGTCTCTCTCTGCCCATCTTTTATCCGGCACAAGCCTAGCTTCCCCCAAGAAAAATAGTAAAAGCTATCAAGATCAGAATTGCATCCTAACTTTTATTGTGTGGGTTGCCAAAGGCCACTGGGTTTTGATTGTTCAGAAACAAGATGGCAACAATGTTCTTGCAATTGGAGCTCCCATGACAAGCCTACTAATTTATAGGCGCGGGGAGTTGTGTGCAGTTGTAGCTCTCGGGCTGGTAATAGCTGTGCTCATCTTCACCTCCGAGGCAGGCCACCCTATATTGTGCGGCAGACTCATGCTGATCGGCCAGAGCAAAGGTGCTGTGCTCAGCCATAATTTAAAAGACTCTGACACCGAGAAAGTGTTATGATGTTTAACTTATAGGGCATCCAAATGTCATAGACCCAAGCAAGCTCCTATTAGCAATAACTCAGGTCCTCTGAAGGGATTTGACATTCAAAACTGATGAGCACTGGTCCCCGGGGCCTGCTCCGACCTAGCCTCACCCAGGCCACTCGGTAACCTGAGTGGCCCAGGGGTCAAACCATGAGAGCCCTCTTCAATTTAAAGAGCGGCTTCTCTCCGGCTGCTGGGGTTCTGACTCGGCACAATAAATTTCCCAAAGAGCATAAAGAGCCATCTAGTGTATATCAAATCAATATCACCGTGGCTTGCAGCAGTGTCTGGGGCTACAGTTCACAAAGTAAACCAGGCCAGGGGCTGGATTCCTGCCCTTGGCAATCAATCAGGCTCCCGGGTCATGGATTTTAGTGTAAATTAACACAGCAGAAACCATCACGCTCCCCAGACGATGATATAATACAGGATTTGCTTTTTTTTTTCCTTTCCTTTTCTTTTCTTTTTTTTTTTTCTCCCCTGTAAACCCGTTTCATTGCTTGTGTTTGGAGGTAAAGTTACAAGAAACAGGAATAATAAGAAACAGTGGTTAGGAAGGTGGTGGAAATCGTAAAGTAAAACATTAATATTCTCCTGACAAATACACAGAAAGTGCGTTACATTAGGTAAAGTTACGAAGCGCGGGAAAGAATATAATTGCCTTGGAACGTATAGGAGTGCAAGACTCTTCCACATTGACCTCGTGCAGTAGGTAGTACAAATTGTCTGAAATTACTATATGTGCGCCAGGGAAACATGCACGGTGCATATGTTATTGTAGTCCTTTCCCCTTTCCAGCCCCGTTCTACGAGGGGGCAGCAGATACCCCTTTAAAACAGTTAACATGTGCGCCTAAGGCACCTCTCCCCATCCCACCCCGAGTTACAACATAAACTAGGAAAATGTGTGCGGCTTACTGTCCTGGCTTGTGTGTTGAGAAGGACAGGTAATCTTATCTTCCAGGACGAGGCACCTCAGTGCCTCCGTGATTTATAACGTACACTTGCATACGGAACCCATAAACAAAAGTAAGGTGTAAAACAAAACCTGCAGGTTATAGAAACTTTGCGAACACGACGAGTTGGTTTGAGAGAGGAAGTCTGAACTTAATTTATTTTGAAGAAATAAAACAAATCCTCACACACCCCACCGTACTTCGTGAGCATGGAGCCTGTCCAGTCAAATTGCACGTATACACTGTGCTGCACGGTCCACTTTTCCGCCTGTGGCTTATGATACATAGGATCTGGGCCTGGATCGATACCTAAAGAGCGTTCAACTATTTGAATGAATACTTTTTTAAATAATACATTTTGTAACTTATTAAAATGCATGTTAGTGGGCAAGATACTGTTTCTTTTGATGTCCTCTGAGAAGGAGACCCTCGTGCTTGCCAAAGGGGACTAGCTACATTGTGCTCAGGGGAGTGAGCTCCCGGAGCAGCCTCCAACCACAGCTTAGGCTCCATTTTCCCAAAAAGGAGGACAGAAGGGAGTCTCTGGTCCTTAATGATCTCACAGGGTTTTTGACCATCTAGTGAAACAGTGTAGGAAGGAGAAGGTGGAGATTCTAAAAAACGAGTTTCGCAGAACAGAGTATTAGATTTATTGTCAAGCAGAGGGTTGCACTTCTGTCACGTTGCAGTTTCTTTAGGAGTATAGTGAAGATCTGCTTAAAGCCTCAAGAAAAAAAAAATAGATCTCTTTAAAAAAAATGGCAGCCCTGAGACATTTTTGTCTGAGTCTGTCTTGAACTAAGCCAAATCTCTAAGACAAAAGGTCATTTAGCTGAATATCCTTACAACTTTGAAAGCAAAGCAAATTGTCGCCGTCAGCCGAACAGAAAACATGGCTGCAACAGCAGAGGACACAGAGCGCCATCAGGAAGAAGGCCGGGTCGGGATGGAGCACGACGGGAGGGCCATGTCCCCGTCGGCCGCTGGCCGCCCATCTGGTGAGAGGAGCCGCGCCCTGAATCGACCCAGCGGCTCGAGCTCACAGTAGGGGCTCCCTGTCGGCTTCCGTCCACGTTCCACCCCTGTTAGCCTCGTGAATCTCATGAACGTAGCCCGCTTCTGGGCTACCTTGTCACAGGGACACATAGGACAGGGGACCACTCTCTGGCCTGCTCCTTCTAGAAACTCAGTTTTGCAGATAATGCCTAGAACAGCTTAATTTTATAACAGACACGTATGGGTGAGCTCCACTTCCAAGTCAGCCTATAAACCATGTCAAGACCAGTGGGATTTCCTTAGAACAGAAAGGCTGAATGAAAAGATCTCTAAGAAACTCAGGATGGAAGAAGGCAATTTTGGTGCAGAATTCCTGCTGACAGACAACCCGTCTTTGATTCGATTGAGTTGTGGAGCAAGAACAGGGCCTTGACTCCAAGTTAAGGGCTGGGAGAGAGCAAGAGCAAAGCTGAACAAGGCATCGTTCGAAAGGATTCAGTATTTAGACAATCCTGGATCTCACCTTCCCAAACTTCATCCCAGCAAGGTCACCCAGGCACTGGTCATGCGCCCCCACGCGGGCAGGTTGTGAAGAAGAGGGTGGACACTCCGTTAACTCCTCCCTGCTCCTCAAGCACAAGGAGAAGCTGGAGCTCCACAGCAGCGGGGCTGGGGCCAAGACCCCTCGCTCTAGGAAGGGACCGTTCGCACTGCTGTTGCTTGAGAGAACACGCAGAATCCCAGCCGTACCTGCATCTCCAGAACCGCAGGATCCCGCAGTCTGTTCAGGATCTGAAGCAAACATGACTTGGCTGATGTGTTGTAACTGCATTGATGGACCATAATGGTGACTGGGGCCTTGCGCAGGCAGTTCCCCTAGGAAAGTGCCAGTCCAGAGAGTTCTCAGTATAATGGGGGGAACTATATTTTCATTCTCCTAAACAGGTCTGCAATCAGACAGAGATGTTTTAATGATAATGCTCTGAAGCTTCCTAGGGAAGGCCATACAGCTGGACCGGTAACTGTCAGAAACATATCAGAAGAAGAATTGTGTCAAAACCAGGTTTCTGTTTTATAAAAAGAATTCTGAATTGTCCTTGGAATTAAATCTTGTCTTTTCCATATGTCACATATCATGTGGGTGTTGCCTAGCGAGACCTGTGAGTTGTCTAGAGCTTGGAAAAACAGCATGAATAGCCTGCTGCCTGTGATGAGCGGAAGGTGGTCATCAAACCAGATCATGGAGTGGAGATCACGGACCAGATCATGGACCAGATCATGGACCAGATCGGAGGACTGAGGGGCTAGCTAAGAAGTGGGTGAAGGAGGCAAAGGTGGTCCTGAAGGTCATGGGTCAGGAGTCCATGAGCAAACAGGGCAGGCTCCTAGAAATCGCCAGCCACTAGAAGTCTGAGAAAAGAGACTAAAAGACCCAAGGTCATCTGGAGGCTTCATGGGAACTGAGAAGTCAGGATCAAAGAAGGCAGGATGGCAAACATTCAACGCCCTAACATCCTTCCGGCCCCAAACACCCAAAGCCACCCTTGATTCTATCCTTTCTTCCACATTCTACATGCAGGGCTTTGATAAATTTTTTGGAGTTACCTTTAAAACAGATGCAACCCCCACGTGTGGTTCCCACCTCCTTTGCTATGACCCTGGCCTGAGCCACCATTGCACTGTGCCTGGGTTCTTCTGTGTTCTCCGGGCTTCTGCCTTTGCGCTTTTGGAGGATATTGTCAAGGTGGTGCCCAGAGTGAGCCTTATAAGATGTGAGTCAGATTGTGGCTCATCTTTACTCAGACCATTGCAATGACTTCCCCTTTGATCCCCTCCAATGGGCCCCATCTTCTAACCCTCTGCTCCTCTCCATGGCTCCCAAGGCAAGGTCCTGGCAGCTCTGCCCTCCTTTATGGATTCTCACTTGCAACACATGCGGTTCCTCTTTCTGCCCCTAACAGTGGCCATTCCCTCCCTGGGAAGTCTCATTCAGGGCTCTCCCGGGGGATGTCTTCACCTTCAAATCCCACCTTCTCAATGATTCCTCTCCTATCTTGTTTCAGATGCAAGCATGTCCCTTCCCCAGGCCCCCTGGAACCCATGTTCCCCAGTTCTCTAGCACACTTCACCTCGAACACGACATAGCATTTGCTGGTTGATCCTGTTCCTGTGGATGGTCTGAGCTCATCGGGAGAATCCAAACCCACTGAGGGCAGAAATCTTGTCTCACTTTGATTACTCATATACCTCAAAGGTCTTAAATGATATCTGCCGCATGGCAGGGGCTCAAAAAATGTTTGCCGAATGAAAAAAACAAAACAAAATGGAATGAATACTTGGCAACTTTTTGTTTGTTTGTTTGTTTTTTTATAAAAATGAGAAAGTCAGGCTGCTATCTTGAGACAGCTGGTTTCGGTTTCCTCTTAGACCTAATCAGATCTGGGCCTGAGGCCTGAGACTAAGACGCGTGAAACTGCTGATTCGGAGCGGGGCCGGGGCATGGGGAACAAACACAGACACCTGGTGAGGAAGTGAAGTTGGCGTGTCTTCGTGTATGAACAGGTGTGCCGTGCGGCTGGGACACTGGGGCTGGGCTGGGCCTCCCTCCTCCAACATCTCTTTCTATTGTAATCTTGGACCAAGTCAAGATCAGAGGGACCGTCCGGGGCAGCGTGAAGGTACATGTATCTGTGTTTACACGTATGGTCATTAAAACACAATTTGAGATAAAAAAATTGTAAGATATTAAGATCTGTAGGAAGATATGAAACAGCCTCAATTTAACAAATGGGCCAGTAAGGATTTTATAAAAAACAAAATGTTTAGACTGGCATTCTATCATTCCATTCACCACCATGTTTCAAATCTTCCGATTGGAAAACATATAAGAATAAAGAGGATTGTTAAGAAAGCATCCATTTTATTGTATTATTTTATTTGTACAGAAAAAATCAGCACCTCCAATCATGGTAGTCTCCCAGAATCAATCTGCGGACAGCGTATCCCTGCGGCTTCCCAGAAGCAGAAGGAAGGCTGTGCGTTTGAGTGTATTAGCCCTTTGTGCTCATGGTGCCAAACACCGATTTGAACAACTTTTAATTTATTCATTTATCCACTTAGATGACAGTGAAGAATATATATATATATATTATATATATATATAATATATATATATATACTTTAGAGGTATGTTTTTAATTTGGGAGAAATATGCAGAAATCCCAGTAGGTACAAGGTGTGGATCAAGCAGCCAAGAGACATTTTACTATCTGAAGGGATGATGGTAGCATCTGGGTTTAGCTGATTTATTTTTTGACAAAATGTCATAGTTTCCAAATTCCTTGCTAGAAAATATTTACATTTTGGGCTCCTGGGTGGCTCAGTGGGTTAAACCTCTGCCCTCGGCTCAGGTCATGATCCCGGGGTTCTGGGATGGAGCCCCGCATTGGGCTCTCTGCTCAGCAGGGAGCCTGCTTCCCTTCCTCTCTCTCTGCCTGTCTCTCTGCCTGCTTGTGATCTCTGTCTGTCAAATAAATAAATAAAATCTTAAAAAAAAAGAAAATATTTACATTTTAACCTAATATGATTAAGAAATCACTGAGCTGGGACTTTACATAGTTTGGTTTTCACTATAATTTATGCAAAACATTGCTCCCATTTTCTAGGTAGTAATTAGATGCATTAAGGATGAGTGATTCCTTCGGGGCTTCTTCTAGAGATTTTTTTTTTTCCAAGTTTGGGTCAAGGGTCATCTGAGGTGGAGAACAATGACTGTCACTAAGGAAGACCGAGGATAAAAGCTTTTGAAATGAATCAATGGTCATGGGCCAAAAACTTGGACTTTTAAAGTATCGTAACACTCAAATGTTCCACCCTGAGCTGTCCCTCAAGTAGACTTATGATACAATAGGACCTTACACTCATGTGTCACTGGAGCTTTGAGATACAGACACATTTCAAATTAAATATGTACTATGTATCTCAAATATATATACATATATGTACATATATACACATAGATGTACACACGTGTGTGTATATATACATATATATTTTACTAAAATTATAGTACATGTGTATACATGTCTTTACTAAAATAAGTGCAGGTTTGGATGAAACACAAATGTGTAATTGGTAGGCAGGTGGACGTTAACAAAGGATTGTCTATTTTTGATCTGGATGATTTTCATTGTGACTTTTTTTAGCTTTCCTGGTATTTCTGAGCCTCTCCTCCCCTCCAAATTCGGGGTAGTACACTAGATCATCTTTAAAATATTCCCAAGCTACAAAGCCTTCAATAATTTGTAATATTTGTGCTGTTTAATATGTTTTGTGTGAAAGGTCTACTTAAATATATATCTCAGAGCATCTTCAAATGTTAAAGTTTCTCTTTTTTAAAAGATTTTATTTATTTATTTGACAGAGAGAGAGAGAGATGGTAAGAGAGGGAACACAAGCAGGGGGAGTGGGAGAGGGAGAAGCAGGATTCCACTGAGTAAGGAGCCTGACGTGAGGCTCCATCCCAGGACTCTGGGATCATGACCTGAGCCGAAGGTAGATGCTTAATGGCTGAGCCACCCAGGCCCCCCTAATGTTAAAGTTTCTTTTTTCAGTTTTCTTTTTAGAAATATTTATATGCATCTTCTGAATTTGCTCCGTGCAGTTAATATGCTTGGATCGATTTCTTCTAAACCAAGATTTATTTTGCATTTTACAAAGAGTCTTGTCACAAATCCGTTCCTTTTTCTCTTATCCATCTTACAGAAAAATGCTACTTAGAAAAAAAAATCTAAAATAGCATTCCAAAAATGAAATAAGGTGTTTATATCTAGCAAATAAAAATATAGGACACCCAGGTAAAATCGATTTTCAGATTAAAAAAAATTTCAGTATAAGCATGTTCCAGATTTTGCACAGAACATACTTAAGCTACAAACAAATGACTTGCTTACATAAAATTCACATATGAATATGGATTTCAAACTTTAGTTTACTTCTTTAGAGGAGTAGATACACAGAATATCTGGAAAAGGCTAAATCGGAAGGTAGTGAGTTCATTTTCTCAGTGCACACAGCTGGAACTGACCTGTAGATTATGAACACTTTGAGGTTCAAGGTGGCACTCCCAGCCCCTGGGTCCCCTGGACCCCAGCTCAGCCCCGGCTGGCTGGCCCGATGATCTTCTGGAGGCAGTGTGATGGTTTATTTTATGTGTCCACTTGACTTGTCACAAGGTCCCCACATATTTGACTAAGTCTGTGTGTTTCTATGGAATTTATTTTTTGATGCATTTCACATGCACATTGGCTAAACGAGCAGATTGCCTTCTTATGTGGGTGGCTTGCATCTAATCATTTGGAGGCCAGAATAGGACAAGAATGCTGACCTTCCCCTACACAAAAGGAAGTTTTTTGCTTTAAGCTGGAACATTATTTTTTTCCTCCTTTTGGCAGGAAACTGAAACACTGGCTCTTCTTGGATCTTGAGACCAGAACTGCACCCCGGCTCTCTGCATCTCCAGCTTTCTGGGGACAGATCTGGGATCCATTGGCCCGTAATCACCTGAAGCACATGGAATGAGGGATGAGTTATCGGAGAGTGGAGGAAAGGCTGTCCTGGTTACAGAGTGTTAAAGAGTGTGGCTGAAGCATAGGAGAGAGTTTTGTAGAAGGTAGAACGTGTGAATGATGAAACAGGAAGCTTAGCAGAGACAATTTCTAAGCAAGGTGTTGAAGCAGGAGCTTAGTTTCTTCAAATGAAAAGGGAAATGAATAAATTAAAGGAACCATTAAGCACAAATGACCAGAACTTAAAGATTTTGAAGATTCTTAGCCTGGTAAAAAGAAAATGGTGGGATTTGCCCTAAAGAGAATACTGGGCATATGGACAAGCAGCCATCTGACGAGATCATGGGGACAACTGGTGGGCTTCACCAGCTCTCTCAGCAGAGGCCAGGATGGGGATGGGATCAGGGACACATCAGCAGAGACAGCACCAGTTTGAACTGAAGAAAATACGAATGGGACAAAATAGAGGAAAATGTCTGCATTTCTGGAATTCTACAGGATGTGGTGACACATATCACTGGCCCCATCCTTGTGGTGCCCTTTGAGAACAGAGGAAATAACCAGGAAGCCCACAGGGGATCCTCAAGGCTGCCATGCCCACCACAAGCTGAGGGGCAGGGCAGGTCCCTCCTGGATGCAGAAGATTAGGGCTCCCTTTTAAGTTGCAGTGGGGAGGATGCCTCTGCCGAGTCTTGCGGGAGGACCCTCTCCCATTCAGTGCTTCTGTTCCAGCAGACCTGGTACAGGGGAGAAAGAGCATGAAGCCGAAGAGGATTTCTCTCAAGCCTAAAGTTCTAAGTAGAATTTCCCTTGCTGGATTTTGGAGCTGCTTGGGGCCTGTCAGCCCTTTCCTTGTCCCCATTTCTCCTTCTGGGAATTAGAAAGCTCACCCTGTGCCTGTCCCACCATTGTGCTGGGGAAGCTCATAACCTGTCTGTTCCCACAGGTTCATGGCTGCAGTGGAATTTTGCCTCAGGATGACTCATGCCTGGGCCCTCACTGTCATGGGATAGAGATGGCATTTCAAAGAGACTTTGGACCTTAGACTTAAGGGGTGTCGTACAATGAGATAAGACTTTGCGGCTGAGATGAATGAGTGTATTTTGCATGGGAGAACATACATTTTGGGGTGGAATGTGATGGATTCAATGTTTGTTTTTCCCCAAAATTTGTAGTAGGAACCCTAACCCCAGTGTGGCTGTATTTGGAAAGGGGACTTTAAGGAAGTCAATAAAACTAAACTGAACACAGGGAAAGGGCTTCCAGAACTATAGACCATAGGATAGAGGTCTTCAACTATGGATGTCATTGACTCAGGGCTCTGGAAGAAGACCCAGGTTCTCCCTGATTCAATTTCTGGTGAGAGACCTCTTCTGGGCTTTCAGATGGATGGCTCCTGGCTATGTCCTCTCAGGAGGCGGGCAGAGAGCACTCTGATGTCTCCTCTTGTAAGGACACTAATCCATTATATTAAGGCCCACCCTTATGACCTCATTTAGGTTTGTTTACTTCCTTTCCCCCTTTATTTATTTATTTATTTGCTTAAAGAAAATCCTTATTTAAATTCAATTTAGTTACCATATAGTGCATTATTAGTTTCAGAGGTTGGATTCAGTAATTCATCAGTTGTCTTGGCCTCCTGGGACTAACAGTTGGGACTGCAAAGGCTGTCATTCAAGGATGCTGAACAGCCTGGAGCTTGTAAGGCCTGGGGACTCACACAGGCTCTAAGTGTGAATGTAGGGTATCAGAGAAGAGCATCTGGGGGTTCTCGACCTGCCTACACTGCCAGGAACTCTTCTCAGAGGCAGCGACTGTAACTGACATTTCTGGTTCCCGGTATTAAGTCTGAAGGCGGGAGACCAACCATTAGATGCAGACTGGTACCACCCAGAGCGCATGGCTCTTCCCATGTTATTCTGAAAATAAAAACTTTTTGCCACATAAAACAGTCATTTTGCTTTGCATTATTTAATTGATAATGGAAATGGCAGATCCAAATATTGCAGGAATGTTCATCTACTCTGGAGGCCAAGCATTCACACTGAGTGTGGGAATATTTATGAATTTTTCGTGCAAGAACATTTCCATGAGCGGGTTGCAGGCCTCTACCATTTCAAACTATAGACAGATTAGTGGTCTCCAAAATAATATATTTCTCTTCCGATTCTCAGCTGTGCCTTTTCTGACAGTTGGGTGACATGTATTTTTAGACTAAATAGGAAAAGGCATTTTCTTTTTGTTTATACTCAAGCAGCATGAGAATAAATAATGGGAGTAATTATTGCCATATCTCGGTTATTTTCATCATTCGTGGTGATGGGGCTGTTTCATAGTCATTTGAAATGACAAAAACTCCCTTCAAAATATTATTTGATACATTTCAGTGCTTTGCTGACAGTATATCTAACAATATCTAACTTTTTAATTATATTTATTTACTTTTATAATTAAACAATACGATTTTAGGAAATGGGTTTAGCCTTTAATTACTTGGGATGAAATACGACAGCTCCAATTACCGCATGTCAAGGCTCTGTTTATTTTTGTTTTTCTTTTCATCTTTTCATAGAAAGGGAGCCCATTTCCAATTATGGCTTATATTTTTCATCTCCTTTCTATTTATTGCAGCAGGAATATTTTTAAAGCATCCACTTGTTTTAATTGCCTTGTGTCACTAGAACCTCAAAAGTAAATGTCAAAGTTCTGTACTTCTTGCTATTTAATATTGATAGAAAGTAATGCCCAACAACACCTCCATTGATTAATTTGTCAAATATTACATAAAAGTCTTGATAAAATGTTGTCATAAAAATATTCTGTCTATTGAACATTGACATATGAGGCATCTGAGGAAGGGCTCTTGGTAAATTGACTATTTTTCACATCACAGGTAGTGTTCATATGCTGCTGGTGTCTCCCTCATTACCGCTGAGCTCGGCCTGAGCACCTGGCAGCCCAGGCCTGTCCTTTGTTGCATGAGTTAGTTGCAAATGAGGGCTACCGTTCCTCCTGGCTTTCACCCATAGCACCAAAGATCTCTTGGTTCAACACCATTAGACTGTCTGAAACTTTGGAGGATTTAAAAAAAAACACAGCCTTCCTCACCGCTTTGGTCATCATGGGCTTCTGCCCTGCTGGGTTAATGAAAATGTTAATTGTCAAAGAGTAAGATACATCACCCCTCGTAGAAACTGGTCACTGAGAGTTGCGGCTGTAGATTGAATATTTCCTGTCCGGAGGTCTAATGATGTTTAGCTAAGTGCTGAAGAAATCTGAGCTTAGATCTCAGAATAAAACCAAGACTGCTAACGTGCTCGAGAACATTTGGACATGCACAGCTGGTTGGCTTCAAAGAAATCTTCACTCTTTCTAACGAGTCTTGCAAGGATCCCTAACCAATGTGTAAAATGTCAGGCTGGCCCCAAAACGGGAAGTTCTCTGTTCAGTGCAATAGGACCACTCTGCAGGGTTCGCTTACATGGACTTCTGGCCGTGTTAGAACTGCGGTGACAGGAAGCAGACCCATGGCTAGCAGGGTTGGCACGGGGAGAGCAAATCGACAGCAAAGGGGCCCGAGAAGATGTGCGGGCGCGACGGGATGTTCTGTAACGCGATGTGCTGTGGTGGCTGGAAAACATATATACTTGTGAAAGCTCTCTGTATTTTCTCTTAAAATGGGCAGCTTCTAGTGTATCCATGTTATACATTAACAAAGTGATTAAGAAAAAAAATAAGAAAAATTCACTTGCTGACAATGGACTTTTTTTCCTACTTAGAGGGAAAGCACATATTAGTTTTTGGTGCTTCTTACCTATTTACCCTTCATGGATTCCTTTATAGGAAAACAATAAAATGATTGGGGAAATGCAGGTGAGCAAGGAAGTACATTTTATGTATTTTAAGGAAGTGCTTAAGAATGTGTTTGTGGTATGACCTTGGGTGTCCTTGTCATTGGATATGCCTGTTTTGTTTGTTTGTTTGTTTCCAATGAGAAGGGGTCTGGTCAGCCCTTGCCTGCTGTGTCCTTGGGGTCAAATGTCCTGCCCCACTCAGAGCACAAGGCAAGCATCAGTGTCACTGGAAGGGTCTTCTGGCTTCTCAAATTTGTGAGAGATAATCAAGTCTAGTTTTTAGGTTGCTGTCATCGGTAGATGTAAAAGAATTAGTAACACCCAACTTGAGCTATCAGTAAAGATTTAAAGGCCATTTTTGCAATATCTAATCCTTGAAAGAGATAAAGGAAGACTGGCTAGTTCTCTTCATTAAAGCTTTTTAGGTCATTACAATTTATATTTTCTTCATATTTGTGCATTATTTATTTAAATTTCATACCTGGAAAACTTACCGTTTCTGACTACAACTAGGCTTATTATCCAGGCTTATTTTTCAATGAAATGGTGTTATTTGAAATTAACATTGAGGGATATAAACATGAGTCTTCTGCTAGCTCTTAACGACAACTTCACGCTTCCAAATTGAGATGCGTCTCAATCTACATGAAGTCAAAAAGCACATGTCTTCCCACGTGGAAGATGTGAAAGGCTCAGCAGGTCTGAGCTACTCAAGCCAACAGCACAGCAAACAAAGTAACACGTATGATCCGCTGTTGCAGTTTGGCTTATAAACTTATGATGAAAAATACAAAAATGCCCACTTCCACCATACTTACGATACACTGTACTATTATTGCTAATACTGTCTCCGATATTTTCTGTTCATCATAGTAACGTTTAACTTTAATGTTTCATCACCTGCTTTTCCCAATTTGTTCACCTTCTCTCAAAAACTAAAAGAAAGGACGTGCTAATGATGATGCCATTTTTCTGGACTGAATGTTTAGTACCATGAAGATGAGTAACGTTAGGTCCTAAAGAATGTGAAGTGTGTGTGTGTGTGTTTCAGGTAGATGCAGACAAGTAAAATAATGAATCACCAGGAAGTTTGCTACCTCACTGACGGGTCAGCGGAGTGACCACTCAGCGCCGAGCACGGTCTCTGTCAGATGTGTGTTTGGGTGACACGTTGGGGAGCTCCAGAAGGCTCTGGCCAAAAGCTGAATTCAGAGCCCTCAGCTCGAGAGGTTTACTAGATGCCGCAGACTCAAACCTCAGTCAGTGTCTGACACAG
This sequence comes from Mellivora capensis, assembly GCA_004024625.1. NCBI lineage: Eukaryota > Metazoa > Chordata > Mammalia > Carnivora > Mustelidae > Mellivora > Mellivora capensis. The sequence continues at coordinate 22,523 of PISX010023406.1, forward strand.
TAATAAGCCTTCAGCACTGATAATGGCTTCTCCCCTGAAGGGCTGACAGGGTTTGAGTTCTCTCAAAAACAAACGTGTGTTGCTCAGGCTCTCCTGGCCTTGGCCTTGACCCAGGGACAGGGTCGATCCCCCACACACTGACCCTACAGGTCTCTGAGACCTCCCACTTACGCTGAGGTACAACCTGCTAGCTTCAACAGCTAAGAATGCTTCCTTGCATATGTTTTGGCCATAGGATTGGTGGGGGGGAGAAAAAACTGTACTTCTCTCCTGAAATTATGTATCTGTGAATGTATGTCGAGAGAAGGCAACTAATTTGAGCAGGACAAAGGCACGGTTTCCGCATACAGACAGGGTGAAGAAGACCAGCAGGCCAGTTCCAGGGCGCCGGGAGATACGCAACACTCATCCATCACTCAGGGAGACCCTGATGGATGCGTCTGCCAACACCGATCCTTCTTCTGAAGGTCATAAACAACAAGAAAATATTCTGGAAAGCAATAATCCGTTGGCCTCCTAATGTAACATAAAAGTGTCCCGACTGGAATGGCATGCCATCAAAAATCATTTCTAATTATTTTAAGTAATATTTAGATCAATTCATGGTAATCTTATTAACTTTCATGTTTATGTCTGAATTAAATTACTTTCATGTTTGTTTAAGCTCTTTTGCTTTTTAAAATGTCTCTTTCAAAGACAAATTGAGCCTGGTTAAAATAATCAATGGCTTCTGAGGGTTCAACATATGCAGAAGTCAGGTCTCCTGCTTCCTCCTGGAGGGGCCCTACCCTCCCGTGGCTGTGCCAGCAGAAGGTGACAGGCCAGCCTGGGACCCTCCCTGACCACACCCAGGTCCCTTGAGGGAGACACTTGCTTTATGTGGCTGCTGACGGATGTGCTCTAAAGGACTTTTATTAGGGGACGGATTTGAGTGTCCTTTGTACCTCAAGACCTCACCTCCAGAATGTTCTCACTTTTGCCGCAGACACATGCTCACATATAATGAAAATATAAATGAAGAATTTGGAACATGTAACTTGAACATGCCAGTATAACCCATTCCTCTTTCTTTTTTAACGAAATTTATTGTGAACACATTCACGGTTATCAAACAACTGGACAATATGGAGATCCTAAAGTTAAAAATGAGCAGTTGTCAAGTTGTAGGCACGAAAGTTTGACAATACTGCCCCTGGTTTGCAAATGGGGTGAGAAGGGAAGCAGCTAGGAGGGACGCTGCGTTGTTACAGAAGATTTCTCTGTTGGCCCTCAGTACCGAGGGGACTGGGTTTGTTTTTTTGCTCTTCTTGTGGATCTTTGAGAATCTGATGAGAGCTGAGAATTCTTCTCCCAGGAAAGTTAGTGCTGTCTGGGTTGGGCCATGTCATGGAAAGAGCTTCCGGGGCGTGGCCGTGCTGGGCAGCGGCACCCAGACCTCCCTTGAGATCCAGGAACCCAATCCTACAGCCCAGGATTGTGTGCTCCTGACCTCGCAGAGCCCAGTGTCCTTCCAGAAATCTCTCCTGGATGACGGGGGACTCCTGGCTGGAAATTAAAACCCCACTCACACTCAGTGGTGGCCCTGGGATTCACATGCCCAGCTCCTTCCCTCAGCTGGGGACAACTCTGAAGTTCATTCCAGCAACAGAGCCCTTGGAAGTCCCCGGCTCCTTCTCTAGCTGCTGCCTATAGTTCGCCGCCTTCCTCTGCCCAGCCCTGCACCCACCCTTCCCTGTTCCTGGTGCCTTTCCCAATAAGCCTCCTGCCCATAATATCGGTCACCACAACCTGCCCTTCAACGATGCTGGGCTTCCAGGGACTCCTGAATCACCGGGCACTTGGGATGTAGAAAATACAAAGAGAAACTAATGCTCGCGTAAGGTGAATTCCGCCTGCTCGAGCAGGACCAGAGCACGGCGCCACGCAGGACACCAACTCCGCTTTCCAACATTCTCTACAAGGAGCCATCGGATCTGGGGGCTGCACTTTGGGTGTTACAAGTACCAAAGCGGGGCTGATGGACTCCGGGAAGGAGAGTCCACGAGCGTCCTCACCAAAGTGCCCAGGAAGCGCGATTCTGGACGAAGGGGGTGGTGGCCCCTCGGGTCCTCCTTGCTCTTAGGCACGTGGCCCAAGAAAGGCCAGACCCATGACAGAGCAGTCCTGCCCGAGAACACGTGTGCTCTGGGTGCCTACTCTCCAGACTGGCTCCAGCACTAACCAGGCCCAGCCTAAGGGAAACGGGTGCGTGTGATGGTGCTCAGTCTGGTGAAGGTGACGGAAGGGTGAGCACACTGTTGCCGTGCAGCATGAAGTGGGTTTGTGGGAGGACCCACGGGGTGGCTAAGGACAGACAGGCCACCTGGGAAGGATATTTGGCTGGAAGGAGGAGGTGAACAGGGGGAGATGTGGTCTGAGCAGGTTTCTGGGTGGATGGAGGCCGGACGATTTCTGAAAGGGAGTTCTACTTGTGGGAATGGCACCCCAGGTAAAGGACCACTAAGATTGACACCGAAGCAGTAAAAGAAAAGGGGGGAGGCTGGGGCCACAGAGGGTAACAGAGCTACGTTGCCATTAATGCGGGATGGGCCTCGCATCCGAGGAGTCTGACTCGAGCCCCCATGCACTAGGCCATCATCCTGGTGGAGGGGTACTTGTCATGGTGGAGGGCAGGATGGTCACCCTCCCTCTCAGGGGAATTCAACAAGGGCCCCGTTTCCTGGGGTGCTCATCTCAACTGGGTGTTCTTGCCTCTTACTTGCATGAGCTCCTGTACCAGGCTAGCAACACTCTGAAGCTGGTGGGAACATTTCCTCTACGCTGATGTTAGAAATGTGAGCAAGGAGGGGTCAGGGAACAGGCCCAAAAAGCCACACGGCTGGGAAGTCATGAGGCCGGTGTGCGTGCCAGCCCAGGCGATGCTCCCAGCCAGCCCCCTACAGCCCTGGTCTACAGGAACCTCAATCAGTAAGAGGAGGGTACCTTTCTTTGGAAGCTGGGGACCTAACCGCCTCCCAGAATTGGCTCATGAGTACAGACATCCTTTGCAGGCCCAGAGGGTAGATGGTCAGTCACAGGAACCTCAAGCCTAAACGGAAGCCTCATTCTCTCTCCACCGCAGTGTGCTCAGAAGTGAGCTCCAGAGTTTGCAGGAAGAAGCCGAGGACCCGGGTCTGCAAAGAGCCCCGGAAGATCAGTCAGGCACTACTCCCACCACAGTCACAGGAACTAGATCTTTCCCGAATAAAGATGTCCCTCATCGGAGGTCCTTTCATTGCAGCCAGGGCTTTGGGCCCCAGGATTATGGTGGTTCCTTGTGCTGACAGCTCCTCTTCCCCCGTCCCGTCTCCTATCCTCTGTGACTCGCTCAGGTGGCTCTTTCATACACAGCAGTGGCCAGAACCCTGTGCGCCCCCAACTTCAACAATCACCCAGACCTGCAGAACCTCCTCCTGGGTCAGCAAGACACAGAGCAAGGAATGGGGACTCCCGGTAGGACACTCCTTTGAAAACACTTTCTACAGTGTCTTGGGTCCACGCTCACTAATGCAAAACGGAAGAGATAAGGAAATCATACTTTATTTTAGCTAGTTGCCCTCACCAACACTGTTCTTGATTTATTTTTCTTTCTTTAAAGTATAAATTTTCTTTTAAAATATGAAGCTCTTTTACCGACTTCAATTCGAGAAGGTAAGTAACATAGATCACTTGCCAGCCCTTCAAGGAAAGACACTTTTTCTATCTGAAAGTGCATATTTGATTTTTCCAGCCTCTTTAAAGAAAAGTCAGCGTCCTGAGGTAAATGATGTTGTGTTAGCAGTGTGATAGGTGTAATCATCCAGGGGCAAGATGCTTCTAGAATCAGACCAAATTAAGGAATTTATTTCTTACGTTCAGTGAAGAGAATAAAATATCAATGCTAGTATGCCTTCAGATAGCTTGTGTATGTGGGGGGGTGGTGTTTAGGAAGTCAGATATGGCAGACCAAAGAGGGCCATGGCCAAGTGTGTCCAGCCAAATCTCTATCCAGATCCCCTGCCAGCTTGGGTAGGGTGACTCCTACCCCGGCTGCTCCCTGGGGCAAGGGCATCATTCCATGCTCATCTCTTCTCAGTCAGTCCCTGCTACAGAGTATGACTTTTTGAGGTGAGAAAACCTTGGGTTTTTGCCTCAAGCTGGTCATTAAGTCTTGCTAATGATAGCTTTCCTAAGGAAATTGGAAATAACAGGATGGGAATTCATATAAATATGGTATGTCAGAAGCTGTTCCCCCCAGATGGCATCATCGACGTGGGATTACTTGAATTGCCCAAGAAGTATTGCCTTATTTTCAAACAGAGTAGAAAAGAGCTCTGACCCCTGAACAAATCTCCCCACTGCCATTCTCGATCAACAGCACCTCGGTGAGAAAGCGGGTTGCCCCTGCCCGGATCTGGGCTGCCGCCACGTGACTGAGCCCTATTACTTCTCCCTGATGTGCCCAGGCCATGTGTCAGGATGAAGAGACCTTCTACTCAGAGTCGAGCCCTTCACCTGGGAGCTCCGGCTCAAGTAGCAAGTGGGTAAGCGTGAGAAATTGAGAAAGATCCGGGATAAATGGTGGTTTGAAACAAATCACTCTGGAATTTTGGCTCGGCAATTCCAGCTTCTGAGTAGAAAGTTGCATGTGTTTTCTTTAAAGGGTTGATGTGGTCCATATACACTATGGAGTATTATGCCTCCATCAGAAAGGATGAATACCCAACTTTGTAGCAACATGGAAGGGACTGGAAGAGATTATGCTGAGTGAAATAAGTCAAGCAGAGAGAGTCAATTATCATATGGTTTCACTTATTTGTGGAGCATAACAAATAACACGGAGGACATGGGGGGATGGAGAGGAGAAGGGAGTTGAGGGAAATTGGAGGGGGGGAGATGAACCATGAGAGACTATGGACTCTGAAAAACAACCTGAGGGTTTTGAAGGGGCGGGGGGTGGGAGGTTGGGGGAGCCAGGTGGTGGGTATTATGGAGGGCACGAATTGCATGGAGCACTGGGTGTGGTGTAAAACTATGAATTCTGTTACGCTGAAAAGAAATAAAAAAAAATTAAAAAAAAAAGGGTTGTGACCTAAAAAATTAATAAATAAATAAAAATCCTAAGTCTAAGCAGTAGGGGAAGAAAATGACTACTTTAAGAATATACTTCATTATCCCGTTTCATAAGACCTCTGTGTATGTCAGACAACGGGATGTCTGGAACCAGGCGGTACAGGAAGGCCCGGGAGAGGGGACAGAGGGTCCAGGAGCTGCCCCTGCCCTTTGCATGTGACTAGGACCTCTTCAGAAGAGGGCTCCCCTTTTCCCAGGACCACGCTGACCCACGGCGACGTGTGCAAGCCCGTGGGTGGAGATGGCGTCTGTGACCTTGGGCAGGCTGTGGGGTCCCGCAGAGTCTCAGTGTCCTCGTTTATCCGTGCGTAAAGCTGGGGGATGAGCATCTGAGCCTATGGATCAAATACGGCAACGCGCGAAAGGTGACGACCTCGCACCCGGCACACGGACCTCAGCGGAACAGGATTCAGCACTGTCCAGTTTTGTTAAAATGTTTTAAGTATCAGTGTAGAATCTGTTCATTTATGTATTAATTCCTTCATCCTTAAGTTTCCCTTCGTGCCTCTGTCCTTTCTTAGTCTGAGCTCAACAATTTAGCATCCTTGGGGCGCCGGGGTGGCTCAGTCAGTGAGGCGTCTGCCTTGGGCTCCGGTCGTGATCCCAGGATCCCGGGACTGAGCCCCTGCTCAGTGGGGAGTCTGCTTCTCTATCTTCCCCTCCCCTTACTTGTTCTCTCTCTCTCTTTCTCTCTGTCAAATAAATAAATAAAATCTTTAAAAACTTAAAAAAAAAAACTTAGCATCCTTTGATCAAGGGCTTTTCCAAGTGAGAAGCAGCAGGCCGCCGCCTCCCCCTGTGCCCGTGCCCTCTGTGTAAAGGCGCGTGAGCGGCCGGCAGGAGGGGATCCGTGCCTCTGTCCAGCAGCAGCCCCACACACAGCTGACCTGTCACCTGTGAAACCATCGTGTGAGGGGGACCCCATCTTTCTCCGCAATTCCCTCCTGCTGTACTAATTTATTTGTCTTTACAATAGGGAAGCCTTACCTTTGTGATTAGAACTTCTTAAAATATTTCCGATGTTGGCATATGCACTGGCCAGAGTTGCGCTTGTGACTGCAGCTTGAACCAGCAGTCACACCTGGGCGTGTCTTCGCAATCCCATCTTCCCCATGCTTGCTGCTTCCATATGGTTATTGCTACAGCACTACACTGAGCAGTGCCTCTCCAAAGTGTATGTTCCCCTAGAACCTCACACTGAAACCTTTTGGAAAGACATTCCTTACAGACGTAGCCCAATTAAAATGAGGTCATACTGGATTAGGGTCATCCCTAAGTCCAATGTCTGGTGTCCTTAGAAGAGGAGGAGACAGGAGACAGCACAGAGAGATAAACACAGAGACACAGATGGGGGAAGGCCATGTGGGACAGGTGCCTAGATGTTCCTATCAGCCCAACATGGCCAGGAGCCGCCAGGGGCTGGAGGAGACCAGGAGGGATCCTCTGGATGGAGCGTGGCTCTGCTACCTGGATTTCAGGTCTCTGACCTCCAGAACTGGAAGAATACATTTCTTTTGTTTGAAGCCACTGTCTGTGGCCCCTTGTTCACCACAACCCCGGGAACTAATGCAATGTCCAGCGTGGGTTGCTCTGAGTGCACTCACCCTGTGTGTTCTAGGACAGGCTTTGGCATGGGGAGATGTGGTTCTGGGAGAAGCGTGTCCTTCTTGCTCCCTAATAGCTGGGTCATGGGCGTGCAGACACATTCTCTGTTCCTCAAATTCCACATTCATTAAAAAAAAAAACAAAAAAACAAAAAACAAAAAACAGGAACAGGCAGTTGAAATAGTTGGTGTATAACATTCTACTGACAAATACCCAAAACTCTGTTAATAGATCTATTTATATTTGCCCCTTTGATAATAAGAACCCTCTGAAAAACATTTTCATGCTAGATCAAGATCAAATAGAACGGCATATTTGATGATTTCTGTAAGTAATTTAAAAAGAATTTAATTTCAGCTATTTTTGTCACTTTTGAAATATGTGTCATGTACATTTGAATTCAAAATATATTTAGAGTAAAAAAATGTGCCTCCTAATAGCAAAGGCCTGATGAACGCTGCAAAAGTACAATTACAAG
>PISX010023407.1:0-29791 GCA_004024625.1 Mellivora capensis
TGTGGGTGAGGAAGGTTATTTTGATTCTTCCTGGATGTATCTTGATATCTTTGTTAAAGGACTCAACTTTCCTAAGATAAAGGGGGATTAAAAATTGGTTTACCTATAGGGGTAGCATTGATTGGGGAAAGGGGATTACCTTGAAGTTTAACTCTATATGAATATTAAAAAATAAAAATACAAAAAAGGAATAAACTAAGCTAAGCTAAAATTTAAAAAAGTTTAAAAAAATGAAAAGCAAAACAAAAACACAGGTATATGTAACAAAAAGTTCAGGTTAAAAGGTTATTATGGAATTTGATGTACTGAACATCTCACTGTGATGGTAAATAGGTTAAAAAATCGTCTATATATAAAAAAAAAATGAGCCAAGATAGTGGGAATGAATTAAAAATAAAAATTGTATCTATGAAGTAGTGGTGGTTGTTTGTCATCTTTCCTCCCCCCTCCGCCCCCGGTTGGCTTCCTGGGGGAGGGGCCTGCCTCATGGGTTTTCAGGCAGTGTTTCCTGAGTTAAGTCCTCCTGCCCCCCTGAAGAGGGTGGGCTCTGAGGAAACAGGCCCTTCAGGCTTTTGTTCTCTGGGGGTTTTTATGTTTGTTCATTTGTTTTCTCTCCCCTTGGCAGCTCCTGATGGTTCTTGGAGGTTTAGAGGAAATCAAACTGCACCCAGACCTCCCTCTCAGAGAGAAGCCTCAGTCTGTTCCCCTGTGGGTGCTGCAGAGCACATAAGTTCCCCCTTGGCCACTGGCAGAGCAAGTTCCGAGTCGCGGTCCCTGGGGACACACGATCTCCTGCTTGTACCCAAACCCTCGATAGCAGCGGCTCTCTGGGCAGCTCCAGACCGCCAGAGAGGTTCCAAGCAGTGATCGCACCCTGAGATTTTCCCACTGCCCGGGCTGGGAGTGCCTGGTCTTTCTGGGTCCGAGAGCGCCAGGCTGGTGCCTGTACGCACCTCTCTCAGGGGAGGGTGAGGGGCTCGCGTGTCTCAAGCTCTGATAGCACGGCACGGCCTTCACATGGAAGAGTGCAAAAAGGCTGTGTTTCTGCCAGCTGGCAATGCTCCCCACCCCTCACAGGACCCCACGCATTCTCAGGTGCGCTGGCGGCTCAGGGACCAAGACCTGTTTCCCTGCCACCATCCTCTCTCTGGCTCAGCGCCAGGGGTGGCTGTCCTGAGTCCGGGGACTTAGCCCCTGTCCCTAACCACCCCAATTGCCACAATTTCCCTCTGCGAACCTTTGTTCTTTTTGAGTGCTTTCAACCAGACTCCAAGTTAATGCTGGTCCCCAGATGCAGGGCACTCTTGTATTGGGGTATTATTTTCCAATGGGTCGCCTCTGGTGGCTCCCTCCCCCTTTTGTTTATCTTCCTAGTCCGATGTTCCCACTCAGCTTTACCTGCCCACTGGCATCTTCTGCCTCCATAGAGATCCAGATGTGTATGATTCTGATCTCAGGCTGATTTCATGGGTGATCGGAGTTCTTTGGTAGGTAATCACCTCACTTTAGGGTACAGGTTGAAAAGGCACCTCCTCCTACTTCCTTGCCATCTTGTCTCCCCCCTCCCCCCGCCCCGAATCAAGAGTATTTATTGGCACTGCAAGGGAGGATCTTTGACCATCAACATAGTCACCTATGTGTCTGTCATAATTAACAGCTTTATGATGTTGAGTCTTTCTATCCATTTGTTCTGACCTAAGGCTAGTCCTTGTGTACCCAGGACATAGTTAGTACAATATTTAGATCATGGTGGGAAATTATGGAAGCCATGTGGTAAATAGAGTTATGACAAGTCCCCACATAGTCAGTCCAATTGAATTCTGGACTTATTCCAGAGATACCTTTCTAGTTTCTAGGTATATGGTTGGAATAGATATACTCAAGCAACTGACAGAACACCCACACTGGCTCCCTGACCCATTCAGTAAGAATTACTGTACTAAAAAAGGACAAGTGGAAGCCCCTGGAACCCCCAATCCCTACCAAAATAATAAACCAAAAGTAATACTATACATACAAACATGGGATGATAGCCTGAGGTATGAAACTTTCCCAATTCATGGGTAATGGCTGATGGTTTGGCCAGATGGTAAGGGACTTGTAAACAACTAGATGGGAAAAACTAATGTGAAAGGAGGTTTGGAGAGAAGTCTATGGATATAGAGTGTGGATTATTTGTATCCCATGAAAATGCTAATCAAAAGACCTTTTCTGTGAAGTTGTCTCTCAAGGCAGAAGCCTAATAAAAATAGTTCCTATGAAAAGCTTAGTAAGGAAAACAAAGTGTAGAAAGGATAAAAGTAAAGAAAATTAAATATAAATGTTTTTTTTTTTAATTTGAGAACACGGTAACAGTACAGGAAAGACAAAAGTAACTACTGTGTATGTTGTATACATTGTATGCTTTAATATATAAAAAATATATAAGACAAAAGTAACTATATATACACTATATATTATATATAACTCTAACTATATATATACACACACACACATATATATATATATCTACATATATATATACACATATTATATATTTAGTTACTTGCTGTCCATTAAACGACACCCTCTCCACTTTAAATTCTCTGGAATATAAGTCTGGCTTTTCTGATGAGGCAGGAGATGGGGGACTGGGGAGGCAGTCAGACTATATGACATAGAAAAATCAGGTAACCCTCCCACCCTGTTCTTAGCCCCATGACTTAACCTCATCCTCCGTGGTACCTGTAGCTGCTAAATCCTGAACAGGTCTAAATTTTCAGCAGCAGCACTTGGTTTCCATCTTCTTCTGCTTTCAATCTTTCAAAAATATGTTGGCATCTCCCATCCATTATTGCCTCTTCTCCCATTCTCTAAAATAATCTTATGTACGATTCTACTTAGTTTATAGTTTAGCGGGAATTGGGAAGGGCAGAAAGATAAATTTATGTCTTCAAGCTATCATTTCAAGCTATCAATTTATATTTCCAAGCTATCATTTAATAACATTCTGTTCTTACCTTTTTGATCACCTTCTTTTACCAAAGGTACCTTTTTCCTCTATGCAGTTCTTTCTCAGCAACCATGGTCCTGTTTGTTCCCCTTCTAGGCCATGGAGCCAAATTTCCACCTCTGTTCTTCCTTTTCACCCCATCAATCTTGGTCTCCTATTAACATTTTTCTGTGAGAAACATCCCGGACATCAGATTCAGAAAAAGAACAGACCAGACAAAAGGAAAGTTGAGTGTATTTTGAATTTGGTGGTGGTTCCTGAAAAGATATCAGATTCCTTTCCTTTACAGGAGGCCTCATCTGCTTCGGTTGCCATCCCATCCTTTCTATCGGGCTCCAGGTCACAATTGGGTCCACTCAGCTTATCATTCCTAGAATGTTGAAGTCACCATGGTAACCACACCCAAAGGTTCTTACTCCTTTTTCTAGTTTAGCCATTTAATAAAAGTATTGAGGCCAGAAACTTTTCTGTAATTCTCTCTCTGAAATTTCTTGTTTCTTTGGAACATTATGCTAATCTCATCACATTTCAAATTTAAATTTCTAAAAGGTTCTTTGCACATGTATACTAACAGTACCTACTATATATATTTATGTACATATATACACATATATCCTATATTCACTGCCCAGCTGCTCACAACCAATTTATGCCTTTAAAACCCTATCTATGCTGCTGACTCTCTACTCCCCATTAATAGGTACCTCAACGTGACCCAAACCAAAGTCCCCAATTCCAGCACATTTCCCCCAACCTGTTCCTCTCATACTCTTCCTATCTGAGTAAATTAGACAGCAAGGTTATCATTCAGATTTGAAGAAGAGATACAGAGTTTCTCAGAAAAACAAAAGATAAATGAGTTTTTTGCCACTAAACCAGGCTTACAACAAATGTTATAGGGACTTGAGCAGAAAAGAAATGGCATAACCAGACATAAGAAAAATATGAATAAAAAGATGTAAAATATGAGAGGATATACATAAAATGTGGAGACGGGAGTAAAAAGGGAAGAAAAGGAAAAAAGAAAAAGAATCCCTTTTCTGTTTTTCTTTTTTTTCCCAGAACCTGTCTGAACTTAAATGACCATTGAATGAATATGGACTCTTATTAACTTAGGATGTTATATGTGAACCTCATAGTAACCACACATCCAAAACCTATAAGAGATACACAAAAAAACAAAGAGGGGGGTGAAAAGCCAAACAAAACACTATAGAACTATAGATACCCATTGATCACAAAGAAAGAGAACAAGAACAACTACAAAAAAATCAGAAAACACATTTTTTAAATTTAAGAAGACTGAAATTATACTATGCATCTTTTCGGGCCACAGTGGTACAAAACTAGAAATATATCACAAGAACAAAACTGGAAATACACGTGGAGACTAAACAGGAGGATACTAAACAATCAATGATTCAATGAAGGAATCAAAGAAGAAATACAAACTACATAGAGACAAATAAAAATGAAAAACAAGGGTCCAAAAATCTCTGGAACACAGCAAAAGCAGTTTTAAGAGGGATGTATGTAGCAATAGAGGCCCACTCAAGAAACAAGAAGAAGCTCAAAGAAAGAAGGTCTAACCTTGTGGTTACAGGAATTAGGAAAAGAAAAACGAAGTACAAGATAAGTAGAAGAAAATAATAAAGATCAGAGCAGAAATAAATGACATAGAGACTAAAAAAAAAAAATAGGAAAAAAAACAAGAGCTGGTTCTTTGAAAAGATAAAAATGACAAACTCTTCACCAGATTAATGGCATATAATGAAAAATTATATGCCAACAAACTGGATAACCTAGAAGAGATAAATTCCTAGAAATATACAATCTTCCAAAACTGAACCAGGAAGAATCTGAATAGACCAAATACAAGTAACAAATTGAACCAGTAATTGAAAAATTACTAAAAAATAAAAGTCCAGGACCAGATGGATTCATAAGTGAATTCTACCAGACATTTAAATAACAGTTAATACCTATTGTCTTCAAACTCTTACAAAAAATAGAAGCAGAAGGAAAGTTTCCAAACACATAGTACAAGGCCAGCATTATCACAATACCAGTACTAGACAAACACTACCAAAAAACTATAGGCCAACTCCCCAATGAACATAAAGAAATCCTCAACAAAATATTAGTGAACCAGGGTCCCTGGGTGGCTCAGTAGGTTAAGCATCTGCCTTCAGCTCAGGTCATGGTCTCAGGGTCCTGGGATCAAGCCCCACATCAGGCTCTCTGCTCAGCAGGGAACCTGCTTCCCCCTCTCTCTCTGCCTGCCTCTCTGCCTACTTGTGATCTCTCTTTCTGTCAAATAAATAAATAAAATCTTTAAAAATATATATTATCAAACCACATACAATAACACTTTAAAAAGTTTATACAGCACAACCAGATGGGATTTATTCCTTGGGATGCAGGGATGGTTCAAGATTCATGAACATCATATACCACATCAATAAAACAAAGGATAAAACTCATATGATCATCTCAATAAATACAGAAAAAGCATTTGACAAGATTCAACATCCACTCATGGTTAAAAAAGAAAAAAAAAGGGAAATCTATCAACAAAATGGGGTTAGAGAGAATATACCTCAACACAATAAGGGGCGTATTCGAAAAACCCACAGCTAACATTATCCTCAATGGGAAAAAACAGAGAGCTTTCCCTCTAAGGCCAGGAACAAAATAAAGATGTCCATTTTTACAACTTTTATTCAAAATAGGACTAGAAATGCAAGCCACAGCAATTAGACAAGAAAAAGAAATAAGAGGCATCCATATTGGTAAAAAAGAAGTTAAACTGTAACAATTCAGAGATGACATGATACTATACATGGAAAAACATAAAGATTCCACATAAAAAATTACTAGAAGTAATTAAAAATTTCAGTAAAATGGCAGGATACAAAATTAAGTCCCAGAAACAAGTAGTATTTCTGTATAGTAACAAGGAAGTCTCAGAGAAATTTTAAAACCACCATTTATAATTACACCAAAAAGACTAAAATATCTAGGAATAAACTTAACCAACAAGAGATGAAAGACCTGACTCTGAAAACTATAAAATATTGATGAAAAATTAAAGATGACACAAACAAATGGTAAGATAGTCCATGTTCATGCTTTGGAAAAATTAACATTGTTAAAATGTCTAATTACCCAAAGCAATTTATAAATTCAATGCAATCTCTATCAAAATACCAACAGCATTTTTTTTTAACTAGAACAAATAGTGTTAAAATCTGTATGGAACCACAGAAGGCCCTGAAGAGCCAAAGCAATCCTGAGAAAGAACAAAGCTGGAGGTATCACAATTCCAGATTTCAAGATATACTACAAAGCTGTAGTAATCAAAACAGTATGGTACTAGTACAAAAATAGACACATAGATCAACAGAACAGGATAAAGGCCTCAGAAATAAACCCACATTTATGTGGTCAATGTACGACAAAGGAAGCAATAATAAACAATGGGGAAAAGTCTTTTCAATAAATGGTGCTAGGAAAACTGGACAACTTTACATAAAAGAATGAAACTGGCCTACTTTTTAACACCATGTATAAATATACTCAAGATAGATTAAGGACCTAAACATGAGACCTGAAACCATAAAAATCCTAGAAGAGAACATAGGCAGTAGTTTCTCTTACATCAATCATAGCAACATTTTTCTAAATACAACTCTGAAGGCAAGGGAAACAAAAGCAAAATTAACTATTCAGTCTACATCAAAACAGAAAATTTTAACACAGCAGAGGAAGTCATAAAAAAAACTAAAAATCTGCTGAATGGGAGAAGATGCTTGCAAATGATATATCTGATAAGGGGTTAACATCCAAAATATACAAAGAACTCATACAACTCAACACCAAAAAGAGAAAGAAAAAAGGAAAGAAAGAAAGCCCAATTAAAAAATGGGCAGAGGACCTAAATAGACATTTTTTCCAAAGAAGACATACAGATGGCTAATAGACACATGAAAAGATGTTCAACATCACTGATCATCAGGGAATTGAAAGTCAAAATCACAATGAGATACCACCTCACACCTATTAGAATGGCTAAAATCAAGAAGATGACAAACAAGTGGTGGCAAGGATGTGAAGGAAAAGGTGTAAATTGGTATAACCACTGTGGAAAAAAGTATGGAGTTTCCTCAAAAAATTAAAAATAGAAATACCATATGATCCAGTAAATACCATATGATCCAGTAATTCCCCTATTGGGTATTTACCCAGGGAAAAATAAAACACTAACCCCAAAAGATATATGCACCCCTCTGTTTAGTGTGTGTGTGTGTGTGTGTGTGTGTGTGTATGTGTATCACTATTGTCACTTACAATAGTTAAGACATGGAAGTAACCTAAATGTCCATCAACAGACAAATGGATAAAGAAATTGAATTAATGAAATATTATACAGTTATTAAAAAGGATGAAATTATGCCATTTGAGATGACACTGATGGACCTGGACAGCATTATCCTAAGTGAAATAAATCGGACTGAGAAAAATAAATATATGATTCTACTTGTAAGTGGAATTGAAAAAAAAATGAATTAAACAAACAAACAGCAGAATCAGGGGCATCTGCGTGGCTCAGTCTGTTAAGCATCTGACTTCTACTCAAGTCTTGACTTAGGGTCCTGGGATCAAGCCCCAGATCAAGCTCCCCACTCAGCAGGGACTCTGTTTCTCTCACTCTTCTTCTGCCCCCCCCCCCCCTCCAGCTCATGCTAACTTTCTCTCTCTTGTGCGGGCACACATTATGCGCTTGCAGAAATAAATAAATAAACTCTTAAAAGAAAAAAAAGCATAGTCAGAACAACAAATACAGAGAACATCCATTTTGAGTTTATATTCATATCTTTGCATTATTCATACAGAAGAATGAAACATCCTCTTACACCTAAGAGGATGGTCCAGTTTTATCCTTCTATATGAAGCTGTCCAATTTTCCCAGCACCATTTACTGAAGAGACTGTCTTTCTTCCACTGGATATTTTCTTCCTGATTTGTCAAAGATCAGTGACCATAGAGGGTCCATTTCTGGAGTCTCTATTCTGTTCCACTGATCTACAGATGAAAGACCTCAATGTGAGACAGGAATCCACCAAAATCCTAGGGGAGAACACAGGCAATAACCTCTTCAACATTGGCCACAGCAACTTTTTTCAAGATATATCTCCAAAGGCAAGGGAAGCAAAAGCAAAAATGAACTTTTGTGACTTCATCAAGCTAAAAAGCTTATGCACGACAAAGGAAATGGTCAACAAAACTAAGAGGCAACCCACAGAATGGGAGAAGATATTTGCAAATGACACTACAGATAAAGGGCTGATATCCAAAATCTATAAAGAACTTCTCTCACTGAATACTCAAAAAACAAATAACCTAGTCAAAAAATGGGCAGAAGACATGAACAGACACTTCTGTAAAGAAGACGTCCAAATGGCCAACAGACACATGAAAAAGTGCTCAACATCACTACTCATCAGGGAAACACAAATCAAAACTACAAAGAGATACCACCTTACACCAGTTAGAATAGCAAAAATTACAAAATAGGAGACAAGAAATGTCCTGTAGAGACATTTATGTCTCTATGTAGAGATCTAGAAAGGGGAACCCTCTTACACTGTTGGTGAGAATGCAAGCTGGTACAGGCACTCTGAAAAACAGTATGGAGGTTCAAGCTGTTAAAAATAGAGCTATCCTACAACCCAGCAATAGCACTACTAGGTATTTACCCCAAAGATACAGCTGTAGTGAAAAGAAGGGGCATGTGCACCCCAATATTCATGGCAGCAATGTCCACAATAGCCAAACTATGTAAGGAGCCGAGATGTCCTTCAACAGATGAATGGATAAAGAAGATATGGTACATATATACAATGGAATATTATTCAGACATCAGAAACGATGAATACCCATCATTTGTACCAACATGGATAGAATTGGAGGGGATAATGCTAAGTAAAGTAAGTCAAGCAGAGAAAGACAATTATCATATGGTTTCAATCATATGTGGAGAATAACCAAAAGCACAGAGGACACAGGAGAAGGGAGGGATATCCAAAAGGGGAGAAATCAGAGGAGATGAACCATGAGAAACTATGGACTCTGGGAAACAAACTGAGGATTCCAGAGGGGAGAGGGGTAAGGAGATGAGGTAATGGAGTAATGGGTACTAAGGAGGTCATGTATTATGATGACCACTGGGTGCTATATGCAACTAATGAATCAATGAACACTACATCAAAAATTAATGAGGTATAATACAGTGGCTAACAACATAATTAAACACACACACACACACACACACGGGGTGGGGGGCAAGATGGCAGAGGAGTAGGGGACTGAAATATCATCAGGTCCCAGGAGTTCAACTAGATAGTTATCAAACCATTCTGAACACCTACAAACTCAACAGGAGCTAGAAGATAAAAAGAACAGCAATTCCAGTAACAGAAAAGCGACAATTTTCTGGAAGGTAGGATGTGCAGAGAAGTGAATCTGAAGCCATGGGAAGACAGACCATGGGAGGAGGGGCCAGCTCCCTGCAAGTGAGAGAGCAGTAGAGCACAAAATTGGAACTTTTAGAAGTCTGCTCCACTGAGGGATGTCACTCCAAAGGGACATCAATGCAGAGGCTAAGCATGGGTAGAGCCCTCGTGGGGACAGTGTGGTCTCAGAACCCATGGAGTCACAGAAAGACCAGGGGTGTCTGAGTGCAGCAGAGCTCCCAGGTACTAGAGTGGGGAAGCCAGCTACAGAGACAAAGGCAAGCAGTGGGCTCTCAGCTCGGGGTTACCTTAAACCGTGATTGAAGTCGGGCCACTGCTCTTCAAGTAGGGACTCCACAAGTGGAAAATCCAGAGAAATCCCCTCCTTCCTCCTCTGGAAGGAGCAGCATGGGACACATAGCAGGAATCTGCTGGGTTTGGAGACTCCAAATGGGGCCGTGCACCAGAGACAAAAATGCTTGGTCACAGGCTGGGTGAGCTCAGACTGTGGCCAGAGACCAGGCAGATGGGAGAGATTGACTACTTTTCTCTGAGGGTGCACTGAGGAGTAGGGCCCTGAGCTCTCAGCTCCTACAGGGCCAAGATTGGCAGGCCATCATTTTCATTCCCATCCCCCAAAACTGTACAGAAAGCATTCAGGAAACAAAAGCTACCAAGAGTGAACCGAGCAGATTACTTAGCCTGGCCCCTGGCAAGGGCGGTGCAATTCTGCCTCAGGCCTCAGCGATTCCACCTCAGAATTACTGCAACAGGCCCCTCCCCTAGTAGGTCAGCAATAATATCCAGCCAAGAGCACATTCACCCATCAGTGAGAACTGTGGAACTCCAATGCTAGGGGAAAGCAACACACAGTATTCCTGGCTTTTCTCCCATGTTCCTTTAGCCTTTCAATGTTAAATTTTTAAAAAATTTTTTCATATTCTATTTTTTTAATTTTTCCTCTTTCCTATTTTAACTTTTTTGACTATTTTATTTTATCAATATCTCTTTAAAAATATTTTCAATTTTTCATTGTTATAGTCATATTTTATCCCTTCATTATATTTAACCTTATCATTTGTATACATATAGGCTTTTTTTCTTTAAAAATTTGGGATACAATTTCTTCTAATAGATAAAAAAATATGCCCTAAATCTAGACAAGGCTTTATTCTACTGTCCAGCTTGATCACATTCTTTCCTCTTTTTTCTTCCTTTTTTCAACCAACTTCTTTTCAACAAACTTCTTCCTTTTTTAGAATCTTCTTTAATTTTCATCTTTACAGTCATATTCCATCCCTTCATCATGCTTACCCTTATTTTTGTGTGTGTATATATATATACTACCTCCCAAAATTTATATATATATATATATGTATATATATATATGTATATACTACCTCCCAAAATTTTAATATATATATATATATATATATATATATATATATATAGGCTTTTCTTTCTTTAAAATTTTGGGAGGTAGTTTCTTCTAACAGACCAAAATACACCCAAAATCAAACGTATGGCTCTGTTGTATTCACTAGTCCAATATATATATTTTTTTCTTTTTTTCCCCCCATACTTCTCCCCCTGGTTTCAGCTGTCTTCTGATTTTGTTAGTGTATGTCTTCTGCAATCATTGCTACCCCTTTAGTATTTTGTTCTCTCATTCATCTATTTTATCTAGATAAAATGACAAGTCAGAAAAACACACTGCAAAAAAAAAAAAAAAAAGAACAAGAGGCATTACCAATGGCTAGGGACCTAATCAATATGGACATTAGTAATATGTCAGAACTAGAGTTCAGAATGACAATTATCAAGGTCCCACTTGGGCTCAAAAAAAGCATGGAAGATATCAGAGAATCCTTTTCTGGAGAAATGAAAGAAGTAAAATTTAACCAAGTTGAAATCAAAAAAGCTATTAATGTGGTCAATAAAAAATGGAGGCTCTTACTGCTAGGATAAATAAGGCAGAAGAGAGAATTAGTGATATAGAAGACCAAATGATGGAAAATAAAGAAGCTGAGCAAAAGAGAGACAAACAACTACTAGACCACAAGGGAGAAACTGATATATAAGTGATACCATAAGACAAAACAATATTAGAATAACTGGGATCCCAGAAGAAGAAGAAGAAGAAGAAGAGAGGGAGGGGCAGAAGGTATATTGGAGCAAATTATAGTAGAGAATTTCCCTAATTCGGTGAAGGGAAAAAGCATCAAAGCCCAGGAGGCACAGAGAACCCCCTCAAAATCAATAAAAATAGCTCCATACCCCATCATCTAATAGTAAAACTTACAAGTCTAGTGACAAAGAGAAAATCCGGAAAGCAGCTCAGGATAAGAGGTCTGTAACATACAATGGTAGAAATATTAGATTTTATTTCTAATAAATATATATCTAAGAAATATTAGATTAGATTTCTAGATTAGATAGGTCTCCACAGAGACCTCACAGAAAGGACTGGTATGATATATTCAGAGCACTAAACAAGAAAATATGCAGCCAAGAATACTATATCCAGCTAGGCTGTCATTGAAAATAGAAGGAGAGATAAAAAGCTTCTAGGACAAACAAAAATTAAAAGAATTTGCAAACACCAAACAAGCCCTACAGAAAATATTGGTCCTCTAAGCAAACAGAGAGCCTAAAAGTAACATACCAGAGAGGAACAGAGACAATATACAGTAACAGTCACCTTACAGGCAATACAAAGGCACTAAATTCATATCTGTCAATAGTTACCCCGAATGGAAATGGGTTAAATTCCTCAATCAAAAGACACAGGGTATCAGAGTGGATAAAAAAAAACAAGACCCATCAATATGCTTTCTACAAGAAACTCGTTTTAGACCCAAAGACACCTCCAGATTTAAAGTGAGGGGATGGAAAACAACTTACCATGCTAATGGACATCAAAAGAAAGTGAGGGTGGCAATCCTTCTATCAGATAAATTAGATTTTAAGCCAAAGACTATAACAAGAGATGAGAAAGGACACTGTATCATACTTAAAGTGTCTGTCAAACAAGAACATCAAACAATTTTAAATATCTATGCCCCTAACATGGGAGCAGCCAATTATATATACCAATTAATAACAAAATCAAAGAAATACATCAACAATAATATAATAATAATAGGGGACTTTAATAACCCCCTTACTGAAATGGACAGATCATCTAAGGAAAAGATCAACAAGGAAATAAAGGCCTTAAATGACACACTGAACCAGATGGACATCACAGATATATTTAGAACATTCCATCCCAAAGCAACAGAATACACATTCTTCTCTAGTGCACAAATACACATTCTTCTCTAGTGCACATGGTTCATTCTCCAGAACAGATCACATCCTGGATCACAAATCAGGTCTCAACTGGTACTAAAAGACTGGGATCATTCCCTGCATATTTTCAGACCACAATGGTCTGAAGCTAAAACTCAGTCACAAGAGGAAAGTTGGAAAGAACTCAAATACATTGAGGCTAAAGAGCATCCCACTAAAGAATGAATAGGTAAAGCAGGAAATTAAAGATTTTTTAAAAGTCATGGAAACAAATGAAAATGAAAACACAACTTTCAAAATCTGTAGGACTCAGCAAAGGTGGTCCTGAGAAGAAAGTATATAGCAATACAAGCCTTTCTCAAGAAACAAGAAAGGTCTCAAGTACACAACCTAACACTACACATAAAGGATCTGGAGAAAGAACAGCAAAGAAAGCCTAAACCCAGCAGGAGAAGAGAAATCATAAGGATCAGAGCAGAAATCAAAGAAATAGAAACCAAAAGAACAGTAGAACAAATCAACGAAACTAGGAGCCGGTTCTTTAAAAGAATTAGTAAGATTAATAAACCCCTTGCCAGACTTATCAAAAAGAAAAGAGAAAGGACCCAAATAAATAAAATCATGAATGAAAGAGGAGAGATCACAACCAACACTAAAGAAATACAAACAATTATAAGAACATATTATAAGCAACTATACGTCAGCAAGTTTGACAATCTGGAAGAAATGAATGCATTCCTAAAAACATATAAACTACCAAAACGCAACCAGGAAGAAATAGAAAACCTGAATAGACCCATAACCAGTAAGGAGATTGAAGCAGTCATCAAAAATCTCTCAACAAACAAGAGCCCAGAGCCAGACGGCTTCCCAGGGGAATTCTACCAAACATTTAAAGAAGAATTAATACCTATTCTCCTGAAACTGTTCCAAAAAAACAGAAATGGCAGGAAAGCACCCAAACCCTTTTTATGAGTACAAAATTACCTTGATCCCAAAACCAGACAAGGACCCCATCAAAAAGAATTACAGATCAATACCCTATATGAACATGGATGCAAAAATTCTCAGAACAATACTAGCCAATAGGATCCAACAGTACAGTAAGAGGAATATTCACCACAACCAAGTGGGATTTATTCCTGGGCTGCAAGGGTGGTTCAACATCTGTGAATCAATCAATGTGATACAACACATTAATAAAAGAAAGAACAAGAACCATATGATGTTCTCAATAGATGCTGAAAAAGCATTTGACATAGTACAGTATCCTTTCTTGATCAAAACTCTTCAAAGTGTAGGGATAGGGGATACATATCTCAATATCATCAAAGCCATCTATGAAAAACCCATAGCGATTATCATTCTCAATGGGGAAAAACTGAGACTTTCTCTGCTAAGGTCAGGAACACGGCAGGAATGTTCACTATCACCACTGCTATTCAATATAGAACTAGAAGTCCTAGCCTCAGCAATCAGACAACAACAACAACAACAACAACAACAAAATTAAAGGCATCCCAGTGGGCAAAGAAGAAGTCAAACTATCACTCTTTGCAGATGACATGACACTTTATGTGGAAAACCCAAAAGACTCCACTCCAAACCTGCTAGAACTCATACAGGAATTCAGTAAAGTGTCAGGATATAAAATCAATGCATAGAAATCAGTTGCATTTCTATACACCAACAGCAAGACAGAAGAAAAGAGAAATTAAGGAGTCAATCCCATTTACCATTGCACCCAAAACCATAATATACCTAGCTATAAACCAAACCAAGGAGACAAAGAATATGTACTCAAAAAACTGTTCAGTACACATGAAAGAAACTGAGGAGGACATAAAGAAATGGAAAAACGTTCCATGCTCATGGATTAGAAGAACAAATATTGTGAAAACATCTATGCTACCTAAAGCAATCTACACATTTAATGCAATCCCTATCAAAATACCGTCATTTTTTTTTCAAAGAAATGGAACAAATAATCCTAAAATTTATATGGAACCAGAAAAGACCCCAAATAGCCAGAGGAATGTTGAAAAAGAAAACCAAAGTTGGTAGCATCACAATTCCAGACTTCAAGCTCTATTACAAAGCTGTCATCAAGACAGTTTGGTACTGGCACAAAAACAGACACATAGATCAGTGGAACAGAATAGAGAGCCCAGAAATGGACCCTCAACTCTACAGTCAACTAATCTTCATCAAAGCAGAAAAGAATGTCTAATGGAAAAAAGACAATTTCTTCAACAAATGGTGTTGGGAAAATTGGACAGCCATGTGCAGAAGAATGAAAATGGACCATTTCCTTACACCACACACAAAAACAGACTCCAAATGGATGAAAGACCTCAATGTGAGACAGGAATCCATCAAAATCCTTGAGGAGAACACAGGCAGCAAACTCTTCTAGGTCAGCCACAGCAACGTCTTCCCAGAAACATCACCAAAGGCAAGGGAAGCAAGGGCAAAAAGGAACTATTGGGACTTCATCAAAAGTTTTTGCATAGCAAAGGAAACAGTCAACAAAATCAAATGACAACTGATAGAATGGGAGAAGACAGTTGCAAATGACATATCAGATAAAGGGCCAGTATGCAAAATCTATAAAGAACTTCTCAAACTCAACACCCAAAGAACAAATAATCCAATCAAGAAATCGACAGAGGACATGAACAGACATTTCTGCAAAGACAACATCCAAATGGTCAACAGACACATGAAAAAGTGCTCTACATCACTCAGCATCAGGGAAATTCAAATCAAAATCACAGTGACATATCACCTCACAACAGTCGGAATGGCTAAAATTGACAAGTCAGGAAACAACAGATGTTGATGAGGATGCAGAGAAAGGAATGCAAGCTGTGCAACCACTCTGGAAAACAGTATGGAGGTTCCTCAAAAAAGATG
Source organism: Mellivora capensis (assembly GCA_004024625.1). Classification (NCBI taxonomy): domain Eukaryota; kingdom Metazoa; phylum Chordata; class Mammalia; order Carnivora; family Mustelidae; genus Mellivora; species Mellivora capensis. The sequence goes on from PISX010023407.1 coordinate 15,718, forward strand.
AAAAAAGAGCTACCCTATGACCCAGCAATCACACTACTGGTTATTTATCCTAAAGATACAAATGTAGTGATCCAAAGGGGCACATGCACCCAAATGTTTAAAGCAGCAATGTCCACAATAGCCAAACTATGGAAAGAACCTAGATGTCCATCAACAGATGATTGGATAAAGAAGATGCGGTACAGATATACAATGGAATACTACGCAGCCATCTAAAGAAATGAAATCTTGCCATTTGCAACGTGGATGGAACTAAAGGGTATTATGCTAAGCGAAATAAGTCAATCAGACAAAGACAATTATCATATTATCTCTCTGATATGAGGAATTTCAGTGGCAGGGCAGGAGGTCATGGGGGCTAGGGAGGGAAAAAAAAAAAGGAAACAAGATGGGATTGGGAGGGAGACAAACCACAACAGACTCTTAATCTCATGAAATAAACTGAGGGTTGCTGGGGTTGGGTAGGAATAGGGTGGCTGGGTTATGGGCATTGAGGAGGGTATGTGCTATGGGGAGGGTATGTGCTATGGGGAGTGCTGCGAAATGTGTAAGCCTAATGATTCATAGACCTGTAGCCCTAGGGCAAATAATATATTATATGTTAATAAAAAAAATTTTTTTTAAAGCACACACACACACACGCACACACACACGCAAATACAGAGAACAAACTGATGGTTACCAAAGGGTCAAAGATGGGAAATTGCGCAAAATGGATGAAGGGGAAAGGGAGATTTGAGCTTCCCAGTTATGGGATGAGTAAATCATGGGAATAAAAAGAGCATAAGGAATACTGTCAAAAATATTATAAAGCAACATAATAGGACAGAGGGTAGCTATATTTCTGGTGAACATAGCATAACGTATAAACTTGTCAAATGACTAAGCTGTACACCCAAAACTAATGTAACGTTGCATGTCAGCTACACTCAAATAAAAAAAATAATAATTAAATGAAATGACACCTGGTACAGAGAAGTCATTCAATAAATACTTATTGAAAAATACATAAACACATCCCAGTATCTGCATAAATTTTTTTTTCCTGAAGGTATACAGAAAAGGCTAAGCAGTAACCTTTAGAGAGAGAGAAAAACGCAGGGTGAAATGGGAAGTGATATTTTGTTCCTATTTCATGCCTTAATATATTATTTGAATTATCTCATTATGTACATATATTCAATCTATGGCTTTTAAGTCATCAGGAGTTCTCTGGTGTTTTGTTTTTTATAACTGTGGACTAAAAACAATAAATGGTTTTTTTAAGTAATGAAATTGGTATCTACAATGAGAACTTTCCCCAGACGTAAGTGATCCATCTCCTCCACAGATCAATGAACTTAAGTACCCACCTACTGCCCCACTGCTCACCAGTCTTCTCCCTGGAGGAGTATACTCTACCTAAGCATGGCCCATTCTAAAGACCACGCAAGGATTTGCAGTGATTATAACAACAGAAAAGTAGAGGAGTGTCCTTATTACCAGAAAGCATCATATCCACTAACTAGGGAATGGTCCTAGCCTAAAAATATATCTGAGTGTACCTTCTGTTCACCAAGCATAAAATTTATCCCAAGAGGTACGGTACCTTTCTTACTGTATGGCTCTCACGTATATCAACTTTCCTTTTTGGTCAGCCTCCTTCCCCCAGGATCCTTCATCCCAATGTGCTCAGAGGCAGCACAGCACAGGCATACCCCACTTGAACTTACCACTTTTCCTTCTATCCCATCCACTTTTCTCTCAGGTCAGGCCATCCCTTCCCTCCTCCAAACCCCATTCTTAAAGTCCTCTCCATTTCCAACCATGCGTTCAGAAACCCGTTTTTATTAGTAGTAATTTGTGGTTTAAAAAAAAGGGGGGGGCGCCTGGGTAACTCAGTGGGTTAAAGCCTCTGCCTTTGGCTTGGGTCATGATTCCAGAGTCCTGAAATCAAGCCCCGCATCAGGCTCTCTGCTCAGCAGGGAGCCTGTTTCCCTTCCTCTCTCTCTCTGCCTGCCTCTCTGCCTACTTGTGATCTCTGTCAAATAAATAAATAAAGTCTTTAAAAAAAAAAAAAAAGCCTCTTAAATCTACCACGGAGTCATAAAAGCCTAGACCTCCAAAACAAAAAGCGCTAGATATTTCCGTGAAATAGATAGCTGATGAGTTTATAGCTAGAAAAAAATAAACCAACCAAACAAATCGCTTCTTTCTCAATCAAATGCCCATGTTATATACAGATAAAAGAATTTTTTTAACTCATTCTTAATCCAACCATGAAAAGCTTGCCAGAGCTAAAGCTAGGGTGCATTTCCATGATTATATCATTGAAACCACATATTTAAATGTGTATATTCTTTTTTTTTACTTTCCATTGTAACATAAGCAATAAAACTTCTCTTTAAGCATAATTTTAAATGGCTGCTCATCATCTCATTATATGGATGCAACACAATTTACCTTAATCATTTCCCATTCATTGGATACTTAAATTGTTTTGCTGGATATATAGAATTGTCCAATTAGAAACGATGCTAAAATTATTTTATGAAAATCTATACCTTGGATCATTTCCTTAGGAAAGATCCTGAGAATGGGAGATGCCAAGTCAAAAACTATTAATAGTTTGGGGGCATTCAATATATGTTATCTAAATATAATATAGGCATGTAATTACAATTTATACTCAGAGCAAGTGTGTTCAAGCATTAGACATTTGCTCTTTGATAACTACAGCTGACCCTTAAACAATGCCAGGGTTAGCGGCACCACACCCCCATGCAGTCAAAAAATCCATGTATAACTTTGGACTCTAAAAATTTAACTAACAGCCTACTGTTGACCAGAAGACTTACTAATAATATAAACAACTGACTGTATGGCATATAAATTATATACTATATTTTTATAATAAAATACTAGAGAAAATACATTTATAGCACTGTACTATATTTATTTGTTTTAAAGATTTTATTTAATTTTTTGAGAGAAAGAGAATGAGTAGGGAGAGGGGCAGAGGGAGAAGCAGACTCCCTGATGAGCAGCTCCAGGATCATGTCCTGAGCTGAATGCAGACGCTTAATAGACTAAGCCACCCAGGCATATCTGTACTGTATTTATTTGTAAAAATCTGCATATAAATGGATGCTCACAGTTCAAACTCCTGTTGTTCAAGGGTCAACTGTATATACATAAAATAGTACCTCATTCTTTTTATATTAATTTGATTTTTTTTTTTTTAAGTAAAGGGATTTTGTTAAGGTTTCTTGGAAAATTCTCTGAACTGTTCACATCTTTTCCTCCTTTTCTAAGTTTTGGTCTTAATATATATTTCTTTGGATGCCAAGTAGAATATTACCTTAGGTAGCTGTTAGAAATACTTCCCCCCCACCCGGCCAAAAAAAAGAAAGAAATACCTTCCCAATGTGTTACATGCATTTTACTTTGTATTGTTTTGTTTTGTTTTTGTTTGCTTTTTAATTTTGTATTTAACAATATATCTTAAAGGTCTTTCCATGTCAGGGATGTTTGGGTGACTCAGTCGGTTAAGCAGCTACCTTTAGCTAAATATAGTATATAATTCATATGCCATACAAAATGTGTACCAATCAGTTTTTTTATGTTATCAGTAAGTCTTCTGGTCAACAGTAGGCTGTTAGTAGTTAAAGGCAGGGTCCTGGGTTCGAGTCCTACATCGGGCCCCTTGCTCAGCCGGGAGCCTGCTTCTCCCTCTGCTTGCCACTTCCCATAGCTTGTGCTCTTTCTCTCACACAAATAAATAAATAAAATCTTAAAAAATATAATAAAGGATCTTTCCATGTCAGTTCTGGTAACCACAGTATTTCAGAGTACTGTTTTTATATTTTTAAATAGGAAAAGGGTTTTTTAAAATTATTTTTACATGAGAAGTCAAGTCTATCAGTCTTCTCTTTCATTGCCTACAGGCTAAAAAAAAATCCTTTCCTATCCTTAGATAACATTCAACCATATTTCTATCATTTTCATGTTTTGTTGACATTTAGTGTTTTAATCCATCAGAAAATAGATGATCATGTGGCAAGAGAAAATTCTAAACAATATTCTAGTAATTTTAGAAGTAATAATTAAATTATCCTACCCTTTATTACTGATTTGCTTTGCCTCCTTTTCAGGCATTAAGTCTTATTCACATCAAGTTATTTTTCTAAATTATCTATTCACTTACCTATTAGTACCATACAGATATAATTGCTATAGTTTTCTAAGTGATAACAAATATTTTAAATACACTCCAGTAAGGTTGCTTCTATAATATTTTATTTCTTTCTCAGCATTTTTTAGTGCTGTTCTCACCTGTTTGTTCTTCCAAGTGATGGTAAAAGAAAACAAAATCTCAATTTTCAAGGGAAAAATATCCTGTTGGACTTTTTATTACATTAATACTATAAGTTAATTTAAGGAAAAAACTGACATTTTCACATAAATCCTCATCCTTTTCAAGAACATTTTATGTCTACATTATTCCAATTCTTTTATATCTCTCAGTTGAGTTTTACAATGTTCTCCACAGAGGTTCACACATTTCATTTTCGTGTTATTCATAGACATTTTTCTCCCTCTTATTATTATTGTGAACAAATCTTTGTTTTCATTGTTACTGCTAACTGGTTATTGCCATAGAGATTAGCCACAATAATATTAACCCAGAAAACTTTTAAAGCAAGTATTACCGAGTGCTCATTTCTACAAAAGAGAAATCTCTGTAAAGTACTCAAAATGCACCTACCTTTAAGAATTCTGTCATTCTGATGAACCCTCTAAAATAAACTGTGCGTAAATAAGTTGATTTGCTCAATTGCTTAAGCCGTATTTTTTTAGATACAGCATAATGCTTACTAAAATATTATTGGTTAGAATGACTGCTCTGAAATAATTTTTGCTAATAATTAGATAACAGAGCCAGTTGTCTACTAATAGTTCTCCTACTCTATAAAACACACACACACACACACACACACACACACACACACGAGATCTGTATAAAGGAGACGGCTTAATTTTCTCTTCTCAGTAATGGAGTGAAATAGAGGGAAGGCAAATGGGTCCAGCTCATTTGAAAATGCTGTAAAGTCTCTAAACTGCATTTGCCCTAAAGAAAAAAGGTCAAAATGTATCCTTATTTTAATGTGATGAAAATGAACTTTTGCAGACAACACTTCAACTCAATCCATCCCTAGACCAAAATCGACTCACTGACTCACATAATTAGAAAGTCCAAGAGTAGAAAGGCATATTCAAGGTTTCCTTTACATCCCCCCCAGTCTTCCTCTACCTTATCTTCTTTTGGTTCTGCTTTTCTAGGCTTCTCTTTGCATACTGACTTCATTCCCAGTGGTGATAAATGGAATTTATCTCCACCCTCGGAACTGATATGCTTTCCCATGTATTTACTACCTATTTCTCAATCTCCCTAATAAACATCTCATCAACATGATGGACCAAAGCGAAGTGCTGCATAGTGTCCAGATAATCTAAGTCCCTTCATACTGTATTGCAACTGGTGGAAGACAGTTAGCATAGACCTGTGGCAACATCATAAATGTGTACTGTTGTCCAGTCCACACAGATGAAAACTGATTCTGACCCTTTTTCTTGATAAGGCTGAAAAGAAGGCATTCACCTATCGATGACTACATACCTATCATTTCTCTGAGGCTGCGTTTAATCTGCTCTGGGTTGATCTGTTGTTATGTCTGGCATAGCCACCACAACGGGCTACAACTTGACTGCATTTATGGTAGTTTATTGTCATCTGCCAGAAACCATTTCATTTTTGTAGGGTCAAGATTGGTAAAACAAACAGGGATTTAAAGGACCACTTCTGCCTTTTTTAAGTTTGGAGGGGGCATCCGTATCTGAAACAACCCTAGACTGCAATATTTTGTTTTTTATTTACTCTCTAGGCCAGGGTGAAGGACAGTTTCTGAAGCTTCTCCATTCGACCACTCTTCACCATAGACCAAGAAACAATGTGAGAGTGCTACCAACTTCCAATAAGACAACAGAATACCTTTCTTTTTTTCAAATATAAGTTCCCTCTACACATGACATTAGCTGCATCTTAAATTTCAAATGTATTATATTCTCATTTTCATTCAATTTGAAATATTTCCTAAGTTCCCTTGTGGATTTGTTTCTGACCCAAGGACTGCTTAGATGAGTGTCCATTCTAATTAAATATTTGGGAATGGGGAAATGCCCACTGAGTGCATTCAGGACCCTTTGTGAGGTGGACCCAGCCAGGACTCCATTTAGTACCCGGACCCCATCTACTTACCACCTTTCTACCTGAAAGGCATGATAATGCTTTTAGGTCCCCTGATATCAGTGTCAATTTGGATCCTACATTGAACAATCTTCAAAATCTTTCCACAGCATAAGATTTCCCTAGTATAGTGTTATGGCCATGATCCCTTTGCAAGAAAACAGAGAAATTCCTTAATGTTTACACTTCTCATAATGCTTCAGCATTTTTCCTCATGGGAACCACCTTCTCCTTCAGTCAGTGGCTTCTGTGTGTGAGAATTGACTCAGTCCAAAAATTGGGCAAGGACAGTGAGATTTTATTGGGCTAATTGATATAAGCCTCCTGATCATCCATCCCTAATTTCTCCTGATAGTATAAATTATGCAATACTCTTGTTAATTGCCATCTATCTGGATCCTAATAGCACTGCATGCTAGTAACAATTCTAGTAACAATTTCCATAGCTCTCTGAAGTTCAGGCCCCCCTCACCACCCGTCCAAGCCTGCTGTTCATTACTGTAATGGCACTCACCTTGTTTCAGATGGTTAAGCAGTGCCACCTAGCCCCTATCAGGGACAATTCTGTAACAGCATGTCCTAGCACCAGCTCTGACATATGAAATTTCTCAAGGGGGGCCTTGCCAATCCTGTGAGGAGCTCTTGACCTGGGATGGATTTTCAGAGTTGCTCCAAATTGACACACATTGTCCAGGCCTTTGCACCCCTGCCTGCACTGACCAGTCACTGAATGCAGACTGCTCCCCTGGGCGCCTGGCTGGCTCAGTGGGTTAAAGCCGCTGCCTTCGGCTCAGGTCATGATCTCAGGGTCCTGGGATCGAATCCCGCATCGGGCTCTCTGCTCAGCGGGGAGCTTGTTTCCCTCTCTCTCTCTGCCTGCCTCTCTGTCTACTGTGATCTCTCTCTGTCAAAAAAAAAAAAAAAAAAAAAAAAAAGACTGCTCCCCTGCCCCCCTACATGCAGGAGAAAGTGTAACTTTTGGTGAATAAGCACCTCCCTTTAGCCCAAAACTCCCAAAGAGAGATGCCACAAGCCAGCACTCCTGGCAGCTAGAGGACTGAGGGCATCCTTCCAGAACAGAGATCTGGAAGATACATCACAGCATCCACCACCATAAAATACTTTCGAGGAATGATTAATAAGATAAAGGGTTTTCAGAAGATGGGGGAGTAGGGGAGTGAATTTTTTTAATTGACTTAATGACACTCTAGGTCAAATCAGTTGAAGCCATTTCCATAGAGCTAATAAAAATAAACTCAGATGATTAGACACAAAGTTTCAAAGTCATCATTGAATAGCTCCCAAGGCAGGACATCTTCTCCAGATACTTCCTTTAGCTTTATGAAGAACTAGCATATTTGGATTGCACACTGGTGGCCTAAAAGTCCAAATGCTGTTCACAGAGGTATTTTGCTTGGCACTCAGTGTTTTCTAAAAGTCAAACAAGGCGTGGGATGCCTGGTGGCTCAGTCCTTAAGCATCTGCCTTCAGCTCAGGTCCTGATCCCAGGGTCCTGGGATCGAGCTCCACATCGAGCCCCGCATCGGGCTCCCTGCTCAGTGGGAAGCCTGCTTCTCCCTCTCCCACTTCCCCTGCTTGTGTTCCCTCTCTCACTGTGTCTCCCTCTGTCAAATAAATAAATACAATCTTTACCTATTTGCACATCATTTGACTTTTAAAATCAGTCAATCTCACAATAAAATCAGATTTTCAGCATCTCTTGAAAAAAAAAAAAAAAGGATCCAGAAACACTGGTCTAACAAGAGTGCATTCTCAAGAGTAGACTGCACTCTCACCCTTGTCGCACTCAATGGCTGGGACCCCAGCTAACCTGGCCCATCTTCTGATAAAAGCACTTTCTATCGCCTGTGGCATAATGATACTAAGTTGGCAAAAGTTCAGGTGCAGCAAGTTTGCACCACTGAGCAGCCGAGAGCCTGGAATATATATATTTTTTATTTCCTACAGTTTCAGAGCATCACTAATAGAATTTGCACTTCAATCCACCTAGCTCTTCAAGACCCTTAATCTCCAAAGGTCAACCATGTGAACAGAGAGTTTGGGACAACTATGCCAACAGTGAAAAAGAGGGCCCTGTAACTTTTTTTAAAATTATTTTTTAAAGACTTTTAAAAAGATTTTATTTATTTATTTGAAAGACAGAGATCACAAGTAGGCAGAGAGGCAGGCAGAGAGAGGGGGAAGCAGGCTCCCTGCTGAGCAGAGAGCCTGATGAGGGGCTCGATCCCAGGACCCTGGGATCATGACCTGAGCCAAGGGCAGAGGCCCAACTCACTGAGCCACCCAGTGCCCCGAGGGCTCTGTAACTTCTTAACCATCCCAGAATATCCACTTCTAAATGTACTTATAAAGAGAAATGAACTATGCTGTGCCCCATAATGCTGGCTTCCAGATTAGATACTTTAAGTTTCCCCCAAATTACCTCCCACCCTCCCATTCAGTATTAAAAGCTATTTTGTAAGGACTTTTCCACTTTAAAGTGTACATCTTTATAAAAAGAATAGCCCATAATAGAGTAATCCTCCTGCTCACTGGTTCCTAAAATGTTATGACATTCAGATCCCCAAACACCAGAAATTTCTTGAATAATATGTATAATGGACCAAAGAACTTTGTGTGACCATCTGCCCTAAAGATAGCAAACAGCCTGACACAGGGAAATACAAATGTTAAGAGCAAGCACACCTTGATGACTGGGGAACCAAAGAAGGAAAGGACAGCAGAAGACTCCTGTCACTCATGGAAGGGACCGAGAATGAACCTCCATAATGCTGACAGGGAGGAAATGGTAGTAACTTTAATTTCTAACAAAGTATTGTATGGTCTTTCCCCCCAACATCCAAGAAAGGGATCAAGTCTAAAACCTTGATTATGGTTTGAAACACAAATCTCTTGACATTAACAGCACTCAAAAGGCAAGCCATCTCTATGCAACCCCCAAACAGAAGATCCTCAATCAAGGCGGGGGGAGGACGGGGGTCACGAAGGGGATTCCTAATAATCATTCTTCTTCAGTGGTAATGGGTTTGGCTACAGCAAGCAGAACAAAGGGAAGGAGGTGATGGTGACAACCTGGAGAAAACAAGCAGAATGCTGAGGTAAGAATATGAGGTTCCTAGCATTGGACACTTTCCAGCGATAAGATAAATCCATCTCACTGGAGTCTTGTGGGAATGAGGTAATCAAAATTATGCTATGGCTTATTATGCATAGAATGATGAACAGATGTTTTCGCTCTCCTCTGAGGAGCCAACAAGTAGGAAAGGGCACACAATGCAGCATAAAGGATGTCACTGTGTTTCTGCAACTCAGTGTACATCTGCATCACCTACTGAATCCAAATCTCTCGGGGAACAGGGTCAAGATTTTGCATTTCTGGCAAGTACCAGAGGTGATTCAAACAGAGAGGGTCTACAGACTGTACTTACATACATTCTGGACATAAAGTGAAACAGAAAGAAGATCATTCTAGAAGTTGGGAGTTAAATCTCTGGAGTGAGGTGGTAATAAGGAATGCTGAAGAAGAGAACAGAAATTTCTAGAACAGACATCCTTCTTTCCTAATCACTAAGAAGAGGGGAAAATTATGTTTTTCCTGTGCATAGTTCCAGAAAGCAGATGATAGGGGAATTTGAGGCAAAAAATGTTCTTTTTAGAACAAAACCTCATTGGCTATATCTGCAGCAAGTCAAGAAGTAAACACTAGAGTGGAAGAGGTCTAGACTGTGCTTACTGGGGAGTCCTTGCCCCCAGCAACTCTAACTGGCCGGGTAAACTTCCAGAGCTGCTTTACTCTGTGCTCCTTTGGATACGATTTTCTTCATGAATAAAATGAGATTAGCTGAGAATTTCTAGGTGACCCCCTTTAGTTTGCTATTGCTTTATAACCAATTACCACAAACTCAGTGGCTTTAAACAACACAGGTTTACTATCTCACAGTTCTGGAAGCTAAAAGCCCAGAGCTAGATTCTCTGCTCAGAGTCTCACCAGGCTGAAATCAAGAGGCCTCACCAGAAACTAACCCTGCCAACATTGTGAGAACATAAATTTCTGTTGTCTGAACCACCCCATCTCTGGCATCTTGTCCTGGCAGCCCTGGCAAACTAATACATCGTTCGAGCCCAGTGGCTGTAGCAGAATTCTGTTTCTTGTGGTTGTAAGACTGAAGTCCTTGTATCCTTGTTGGCTGTCAGCCAGGGAATGTTCTACAGGCCACCTGCATTCCTTGTCATGCGGTCCCTTGCATCTTCAAGTCAGCGATGGAGAAAATTCTTGCACACTGAATCTCCCTCATGCTTCCAACCTTTGACTACCTCTGTCTCTAACCTATAGACTCAGATTTTAAAAGCTCGCTAATTGATTATATGTTTACATCATCTCCACATAGATAAACTGTCCATTTTAAGGTCACTTGATTTGGGACCTTAATTACATCTGGAAAATTTCTCCAAGTGCTACCAACATTAGTGCTTGATTCAACAATTGTGAGAAGTTGTATGTATACCAGGGTCCAGGAATCTTGGGGGCGTCAGAATTCTATTACCACATGCCCTTCAAGCCAGCTAAGTGCTAATGTTTTTTAATTTTATTATGTAAAGACAGTTTATTTACTCATTATATTTCATAAGCATATATAATATACATATTATATATTATAAGTATATATAAATATATATCTTCTCTATATATCAATTTCATTATATATATTTCTTATATATATTTTCATTATATATAAATTTCATTACATAAAATATATAAATTTCATTATATATACTTCTTGTAAGAAATTTCATTACATATGTATATATATATTTCTTTCACTATATAAATAAATTTCATTATATATTTTATTATATATAATATATAAATGTCATTAATAGTGTCATGTTCCTGGCAAACCTGGACACATTATACTGTACCATCATAAGGTTTCTGCTTTTATGATTTTCCCCTAAAAAATGTAATTTGTAGTCACTGTCATTTTTGTTTAAATAGAGTTATGATTAAAGTTTGTTTTTAAAACTTAAAAATACACAAAAAAAATACATTTAGACTACTATGTTTCATCTATAAAAGAATAAAACTAAAGACATTTAAAATCGTTTAATCCACTGGTTTTTCAGTATTCCTTTTTTTTTTTTAATGTTATGTTAGTCACCATACAGTACATCTTTAGTTTTTGATGTAGCGTTCCATGATCCATTGTTGGCATATAACACCCAGGGCTCCATGCAACCCATGCCCTCCTTAATATCCACCACCAGGCTCACCCATTCCCCCACGCCCCTCCCTTCTAAAACCCTAACTGAGAAGCTCTTAAATCAAGTGAAATCTTACACAGAACCTCAAATAACACTGAGGCTACTCTGCTGAAGTGAAATGAGGTCCCATTGGGCCCCCAATACAAATAAAAGCACATCTGTAAGAAACATAATCCCACTTCCTTATTTTTCTGAAACTTTCAAGTTTAAAGACAGAATATGCCTCATCCAAGCCTATATATTAACATCAGTAGTAAAGTCAAGCCTAGAACTCAGATTTCCCAGGACTTGGTTTAATGTTCTTTGTAGCCAGCATGCATAATAGACTGTAGATCTCTCCCTGAATCCTTTCCACCTACCATGCAACAGCTGGAGAAGTGGTTTCAGCCCGCTTCCAGGGATGGGACTTGATGGTTTTAACCTAATCAGCGTGGTCCCCTTACCTTTGCCACAGTTAATTGGTTAAGGCCAACCAGACCTAAATCACTTTGTGAATAGTATTCTTTAAGTCAAAAGTAAATGATTCAGAAATGAGAATATTCAGGTCATTTAGTCGTGAATGGAACTTTACTTCAAATGAAGACCCCTCACTCTTCTGGGTCAGTAGAAGTCTGTCCGGACAGAGGGAAGAAGATGGCGGGGAACTAGGAGGAGGCTCTGGTTCAACCTGTCCCCTAAAGTGAGCTGATTACCTACCAAGGAACTCCGATCACTCATGAAATCAGCCTGAGATCAGAATTCTACTTGTCAGGATCTCTACGGGGGCAGAAGACACCAGTGGGATGTCAGGATCTCTACGGGGGCAGAAGATGCCAGTGGGCAGGTAAAGCCGAGCGAGAACACTGGACTGGTATCAGAAGATAAACAAAAGGGGGAGGGAGCCACCAGAGGAGACGCATTGGGAAGTAATACCCCAATACGAGAGTCCCCTAAGACTGGGGACCAGCATTAACTTGAAGTCTGATAGAAAGCACTCAAAAAGAGAAAAGATCGCAGGGTGAAATTGTGGGAATTGGAACTGTTAGGGACAGGGGCTTAAGTCCCCCACGGAGGGCAGACACCCCTGGCGCTGAGCCAGAGAGAGTGCAGCGGAGAAACCAGGTCTTGGTCTCTGAGCTGTGAGGAGACCTCCTAAGGGCGCTTGGCGTGTGGCAGTGGCTGGGACCCTCCAGGAGCAGAAACAGACTTTTGCAGTCCCCACGTGTGTGCCGCGCTACGCTAGCAGAGCCTGAGATGCGCTCCACCCCCTCCCCTGAGAGAGGCGCGTGGGCACCAGCAGGGGCTCTAGGACCCAGAAAGTCTGATCGCTCCCAGCTTGGGCCAGCAGGAGAATCTCTGTGTGCGGTCGCTGGTTGGAACCTCTCTGGCGGTCTGGAGCTGCCCAGACAGCTGCTGCTTGTGGTTTTGAGTACAAGCAGGACACACAGGTGTCCCCAGAGATCGCGGCTGGGAACCTGCTCTGCAGCACCCAGAGGGGAACGGACTGGGGCTTCTCTCTGGGAGGGAGGTCTGGGTGCAGTTTGCTTTCCTCTAAACCTCCAAGTACCATCGGGAGCTGCCAAGGGGGGAGAGAAAACAAAGGAACAGACATAAAAACCTCCAGAGAACAAAAGCCTAAAGGCCCAGTTTCCTCAGAGCCCACCCCCTGGAGGGGGGCAGGAGGACTTAACTCAGGAAACACCGCCTGAAAACCCACGTGGCAGGCCCCTCCCCCAGAAAGCCAACCCGCCGAGAAGACAACAATCACTACTACTTCATAGATACATTTAATTCTTAATTCATTCCCACTATTCTGGTTCATTTTTAAAATTTTTAAAATCTTTTTTATTTTGTTATATAGATTTTTTTTAGCCTATTTACCATCACAGTGAGACGTCCAGTACATCAAATTCCATAATAACCTTTTAACCTGAACTTTTTGATACATATACCCATGTTTTTCTTTTGCTTTTCTATTTTTTATATATATATTTTTTAATTTCACTTTAGTTTAGTTTAGATCATTCTTTTCTTTACTTTTATTTGCTAATATTCATATAGAGTTAAAATTCAAGGTAATCCCCTTTCCCCAATCAATGCTACCCCTATAGGTAAACCAATTTTTAATCCCCTGATATCTTGGGAAAGTTGTATCCTTTAAAAAAGTATCAAGATACATCCAGGAAGAAGCAAAATAACCTTCCTCGCCCACACTGAGAATTTACAACCACTCTCCCATCTTTTTCTCCTACCAGTATTTTTGTATACTTGTGTTTGTCCTGGTAGTCTATAAATCTTATACTTAGGGTTCTTTTTGATGAGGTTCTTTTTTTTTGTTTGTCTGTTTGTTTCTTTGTTTTGCTTCTACATATATATGTACATATTTTTTTGTCTTCTCTTGTCATATACTTTTATCAGTCTTTGTTGTTTGTCTGTATTTGTTTGTATACTTCACAAACCTTACCTTGGGGCCCATTTGGGCTGAGCCTTCTCTTTTATCCTTCTTTCTTTTTCCTCTCTCTCTCT
>PISX010023408.1:0-29823 GCA_004024625.1 Mellivora capensis
ATTTTATTTTTTTTTAAAGATTTTATTTATTTATTTGAGAGAGAGGCAGTGAGAGAGCATGAGCGAGGAGAAGGTCAGAGGGAGAAGCAGACTCCCCGTGGAGCTGGGAGCCCGATGCGGGACTCGATCCCGGGTCTCCGGGATCATGACCTGAGCCGAAGGCAGTCGTCCAACCAACTGAGCCACCCAGGCGTCCCTGCCAGATCATTTTAAAGTGAATTATAGATGTCAGGACATTTCATCCTTAAATACTTCAGCTCGTTATATTAAAAAATAAAGACTATTTTCCTCTGTAATTATAAGCCCATTCATAGAATGGTTTCAGATGGTTATAGGCTGAGATTTATGAGAGGACAGACAGAGACAGGTATACCATGAAACTCTTACGCTATAACTTCCAGTCCTCTCAACTATACAGGCTCTTTTCAAAGTCATTTACTTAAACTTGCCAAGGAAAACTATCTTAGCCATAATTGGTTAAGACCATTATTTCTTTTCAGTGTGGCTTCTCCTCCCTTACAATATGCCCCCTAAACACACACACACACACACACACACACACACACACACACATATCAGGTGGGATTGGAATGACAATGAACATTTTCAGGATTGCACTTAAAACATATTAGATAATTGAGGCGCCTGGGTGGCTTGGTTGGCTGAGCCGCTGCCTTTGGCTTGGGTCATGATCCCAGGGTCGTGGGATCGAGTCCCGCATCGGGCTCCTTGCTCAGTGGGGAGCCTGCTTCTCTCTCTGCCTCTGCCTGCCTCTCTGCCTGCTTGTGCTGTCTCTCTCCCTCTCTCTCTCTCTGATAAATAAAATCTTAAAAAAAACCATATTAGATAATTAGTTTTGCTTGCAATGACTGCTGTCTCAAAGTGAAGTTATTGCTAGCTCTCCAGGGATACAAGGGACTTCTAATCCCTTACTGTTACTATCCATGTCCAGATCTTAAAACAACATGAACTACAGTGCCTGGTCTAGAAAGTATTTGGGGAATGAGGGAAACAATGGGTCAAAAATCAATGGAGCCACAGCTAATCTGGGAAAAATCATCCAGTCAGAACTAGGAGCAAACTGGGAAGCTGAGGATTTGATTCTCATGCATGCCTAATCAAAAAGAAAGTTATTTTCTTTCAGGAATATATTGGCTAGTGTAACATATAGTTAAATATGCAACATATGTACTATGTGGAAGAACTGTACAGAATAGAATTTATCAGAAACCCTGATGTACTACACACTCTGAATAACTGAGTGCAATGTTGCATGTACCTAAATATATCACATCATGTTTTAGAGAATCTCATTCATCTTTACCCAAGGAAATCTGGCAGGTTCGGAGGAAGTATCAAGCAGAATTGTTATAGGCACTGTAAAATGACAAATATATAGATATTAAGTAAATATGGCAAAATATTAACAGTTGTCCAGGTAGTGAGTATATGGATAATTATTGTGCTATTGTTCTATACTGAAAAGTTTTATAATGAAAACAGCCATCCTATAAAATCTACTTAGTTTACAGGAGAGGAAATTGACATACATATATCAGTAAGTTGATGTATATGATAGAAAAAGAATTTGAATACACGATTATACTGCTCAAAACTGTGGAACAGCAATTTAAAAATGCATCTTGGTTTGGCTTGCCATGTATGACTTAATTTCAGTTTTATATTGTTTATTTTTCATAACTGTTAATCAGATCAACATTCAAATATAACTGGTATGAAGTATGTTGATGGAAGCAAAAAAAAAAGTGAAAAGGTAAAAGACTGGCAGAAACATTGAAATGTCAAATACTCTCTTAGCAAGTCACAATGGAATTTAAAAGCTCAATGTTAAATTCATTAAAATACTTTCTAATCTATAAAAGAGAACTTCTCAATCATGCAAAAGCAAGACTAAATTACCCTTCTATTCTCTCTGTGACACTGTAAAAGTATTATCATGTGGAGAAGCAATGAAGGAGTATATAGCCAAAAAATTTAGGGCAATTTTCAAAAAAATTTTTGATATTTGTACCACTTACCAGCTTTTGAACTTTGTGATTTTTTTCTGACTTTTTTCTCATTTAAAATAATATACACCTTTGTACAAAGTTTTGAATTTATAATTTTGTCATCTTAAAGATTAGGGCTGTAAAATTTTACCTTGTCCCAGGTCCCAGGATTGATCTCTTGTCATCACTCTGGTTTTTACACATTGTTCAAATTTTTAAAAAAATTATGTTTTTTTTTTTTAAATTCTACCAACCTGACTTTTTCTAGTAGCAAACTATAATGCTAAAATTAGTGGAATATTCAAAATTCAAACATTTAAAATATTAATGAAGAAATTGAAGTTAAAAAAGATGGCAATTTGCCTCAAGTCAGATAAGTATGTAGGGACCAGACAACATAATGGTCAGGATTCGGGGCTCCTGATTCTTGGGTCTGTTCTTCTTCTTCTTCTTTTTTTTTTTTTTTTTTAAATTTGACAGAGAGAGATCACAAGTAGGCAGTGATGGCAGAGGAAGAGAGAGAAGCAGGCTCTCTGCTTAGTAGGGAGCCCAGTGCGGGGCTCGATCCCAGGACCCTGAGATCATGACCTAAGCCAAAGGCAGAGGCTTAACCCACTGAGTCACCCAGGTGCCCCGGGTCTGTTCTTCTCATCATGCTACTATCATCTCTTTTTGTTAAAGAAACATGGTATAAAACCTGAAGATCCAAATATGGCACTGATGGGATAATTCTGTAAAGTTCTGTCTGTTGATTTACTCAGCCACTAATGTATGCACCAAATATTCAGTGAACATTGGGGATTCACCCAATGTGAGCCCAAAGATGGCCCCTTACCTTAAGCAGTTGACCTTAAGGAAGCTCATAGGAGCAGAATTATATAGACTGGTACAGGGAAATGTTGCAAATAGGCAGTAATTGTACACATTGGAAATCCAACAGGAAAGAAATGTCTTCTGACTCATATTTTTTGTGCCCCCACATATTCCTTGGAGAGAGAGAGGGCTGGCCCTGGTTTCATCAGCTACCACAGAAACTCTCTTACCAAGCTTATTCCCCTCCCCAACCCACCTTTCTTACTAAAGGGAGGTAAACAATGTTAGGAATTTCTTTACTCCTGAATCTTCCTCTGTACTAGAGTTCTCCACCAGAGAAACAGAACCAATAGGGAGATATCTGTATCTGTATCGAGATCTCTCCCTCCAATCATATCTAGATATCTGTATCTATACAGATATAATTATATCATTAGTTTGTTCTGAAAGCACCTTCACTACACTTATCCCCGGAATTCATATTAGTCACCTCTTATGCACAATTTCTGTCTCTCCATCAATGTATAGCTCAGATTGCACTATTTTGTTTAGGTGACTTATCCTCTCCCACTGCTCTATCATCTAATACTGATCTCCTATATACTAGCTCTTCATCTACGTGACCTCATCTGTCACTTTGTCACATACCGTTGACCGTGCAGTAGACTAATCACAAGAAATGTTGTCAATTGATAGACTATGTTAACGAAACGTGCACAAGGATAGCGTTGCCAGGTGAAATACAGAATGCTCAGTTCAATTTGCTTTTCAGATAAATATACTAAAATATATTACCAAGCTTATTCCCCTCCCCAACCCACCTTTCTTACTAAAAAGGGAGGTAAACAATGTTAGGAATTTCTTTACTCCTGAATCTTCCTCTGTATTAGAGTTCTCCTCCAATAAGGATATAATTATATATTTATATATAATATATGTATAAAATACTGATATTTATATAAATAATAAAGAATTGGCTAATACAATCATGGAGCCTGAGAAGTCCCAAGATCTACAGTCCAAAGGCCTGAGAACCAGGAGAGCTAATGGTGTAAATTCCAATCCAGGTCCAAAGGCAGAAGACTGATATCCCAGCTTGAAGACCATCAGGCAGAGAGAGAGTGAATGCACCCCTACTTAGTTAGCCATTTGTTCTATTCAGACCTTCAACAGATTGGATGAGGCCCATACACACACTGGAAAGGGCAACCTACTTTACTCAATCTACAGTTTTACATATTAATCGCATCATAAATATCCTCATAAACACACAAAGAAATAATGTTTAACCAAATAGCTGTGCACCTTGTAACTCAGTAAAGTTGACACATAACATTAACCATGATACTCACCTTCCTCCTCTCTTCCTCCCACCCCCATATCCTCCTTCATTACTATTTTATCTGTTCCCCAGAAGCAGATCCTCAGATAAAAATTTGTAGAAAAGTGGTTTACTAAGAAATGCCCCCAAGAAAAAGTAGAAGTGGAACGGATAGGATTGGGAAGGAGAGGAAGACAAGGGAAGATGCAATTTTAAGCTGAGTTCCAGGGAGATTAACTTTGTTACAGACCCATTAGGAAGCTCTGGAGGCCTGCGGACCACCTCTCAGACTGCACCAGCCCAGGTCTTGGGAACTGGTATATTTATACCACACAGGGTCTGTCAGTGGCTGCAGCCTATACCTGGAGGACATAAATCTCCAGGTTCTTTCTGTTCTCTGTCCAGGTAGGAAAAGTGGGCTCTTAGCCTGAAGGTGGTAGTTGATGAGGTGTCACAGGTATGGCTTCTGGAAGTTGAAACACCATATCCTGGAAAATCTAAAGGGAACTAAGGGAGTTTGGCCAAGCACAGACGTGAGCCACAATTTTTACTGACCTCTCAGCAATGATTACAGTAATTTCAATGTCATCAAGGACTCCGGCATGGGATACTGTACTGTGTTTCCCACACAGAGTATTATTCAATCTTCATGTCAAATGTATGGTCAGTATAATGTCCATTCTACAGGTGAGAAGACTGAGGCTCAGAGTGAGTTAGTGGCCTGCAGGAAAAACATAGCCTGGATATAATCCTCCCTTCACCCAGATGCTACCTGTCCTTTTCTTCATGTCCTTGCCTACCACCCCGAACTATCTGGTGAAAATATTACTATTTGCATTATAAGAAAATGAATAGAATGCCAACATTTCCATTCGCAATAGAGAAAATCTGTCTAATTATTTGTAGTTATACTCTCATGTATTTTGTAAACGGCCCAGGATGTAATTCTGCATTAATTCAAAGCAACAGTTCCTACTTCTGATGAAGAATAATGTACATCTAACCTGGATAACAAAAATATCTGCAATTTCCCCGAAAGTTTATTTTTTAAAGCTACTTAAAAAATGCAATACTCAACTGATGGAATTTTTTTACACCCGTATTTACACTCTGGATTTCAGAAATTCGCTGAATATAAAAGAAGTCTTTAGACTACAGAGTGTAGTGTTATTTTTCAGTAACAAGACATAGCATTTCCAAATTTAGCCATTCATTCCTAAATGTAAAGAACAAGTGGTAAAAAAAAAAAATTACATGTATAAGTCATACATGCTGGGAACTTTCTGCATTGGTGAGTCATGTAACTATCTCCTGAAGACTCTCAAAGGGACAGCTGTGTGTTTTTTAAACAAAAATAAATAGGTTTGTATACACCATTACTCCAGAGTTAGCAATTACTTTGAGTTCTTCATTAAAAATGCATATAAGGGAAGATATAATTAGGTAGATTTAGAAAGCTTTATGTCTTCTGTAGTTACTATTTTGCAAAAGGAATGTTATCAAAACAATTTATCCCTCTCCAATGTTAATTTTGAAAGTGACTTAGCAAGGGCTATAGTTCAACCAATTTACAACATTGCTTTAGAATGGATCTCGGGTTGTTTTTCTTCATGAGTGATTTCCTCACTCATCGTACAATTGATATTTTTCAGTTACTGGAATTTCTCAAAGAACTGAATAATTGAAAATTGTTTTTAAGCTACATCTCCCAAATTAGAGTTTTCTAATTTAAATGGAAAGAGGAACTAGAAGTTTGATAAATTTGCATAATTGCACAATATTGAATGTTAAAAAGTTACTCTGAGAATTCTTTCTTATCAATTTTCACCTTGTATTTTAACACGTATCTGGCTTCTTTAATTGTTGTGTCTAGCATTACTTTACATAGAGCATTGCACTTCAAGGAATGCTTTCGCATGTGTGGGTATATTTTAAAATTACCATATAATGGTGCGGAGATGAATTCTTATAGTAATTAGGAGAAAGACAGCTTGAAGCACCTAAATTATGTTGTTATAACTGGCCCTCTTCTAATCACTCTCATTTTGAAAAACAGAGCTAAAAGAGGTTATCATCTTTGTTTTGTAAATGTGTTTCTTTTTTATTAAAAAAGAAAGTAATGCTTAAAAATCTCAATGCAGACTAGTAGAAGAAGAGCAAGCCATTTCAGTATAAGTCCCTTAATTTTCTGGCATACTTCTGTTTGTTGTTGTTTTTGGATGCTTGGTGATGGTTATTGTTTTCCCATAGTGGTATCCTATGCATATGACTTCTCTGAGTGCAGGAAACCCCTACACACACACACACACACACACGCACACGCAAACAGGACCCACACAGTTCTTTCTATCCAATGTCTTGTCCAATCCCAGGGAATCTCTCTTTCCTTTACCCCTGGGGATGCTCCCCTCCCAATCACCCAGCAGAATGTCTTCAGGGAGTGAAGGAAAGAATCTCTAGACAAGGAATTTAAAAGCCTGTTTACCAGCTAGAAATCTGAGGACAGTAGGAAGGGAATATATGTGGAAAAAATTCAGTAAGTTATTTAGCATATACTGCTATCTTTTGTCTCCACCCACAGTATTTTACTATGAGCTCTTTATGGATATAGCACATCAGTACCAGACCCTCAACCCATTTTCCTTCTTCCTTATTTTTCTGAGAGTCAGTTGGCTGAAGTTCAAGGGGGTAAAGCTCTGGCTAATCCCCCAAACCAAGCAGGAGGCCATGGTACCTTATGTATGCAAATGTGGGGCATGCGGGAAGACCACAGTGAGCAGGAGGTCATGGTAATACTGTAGGAACAATTTATATCTTCCCTCACCACCTTGCTAAATAAAGAGAAGCTAGTTTTAGACAAAAGTATGTAAATTCTTCTTTTTATTCCTAATTAATGGATTTCCTCACCTTGATACCATGTCATTTTTACTGAGTTTTAAGAACAGTAAACCGATTTCTAAAATCTTCTTACCTTGAAGAAAAAGGATCGAGATTTCAAAACATTTGCAATTGGAAACCTTTAGGTAGAAAAACTATCATAATGAGCAAAAGGGGTAAGAAGGTAAAACATGTGCAAAGCAGATGTTATACTCAATTTCATGCCAGAACAAACTAAAAATCAGATTCTTGCTTTGTGATTTAGATTATAGACAATCTATACAGATGTGTGTCAGCGGAAAAAAAATTCTCCATGCAAACTGGACTTTCTTTAAGTGGTGGGAACCGATTTTCCTAATGTAAGTGGGGTTAATTACAGGAATTAAAACAGGAATTTCTTCCTGTGTCGAGATTGTCTCCAGTGTCCAAACCTTGATATTCAGTTAGCATCACATGGGAATGAAAGGATTGTGGATCAAATGGAAAAGTATGATTAGAAAATTTGAAAACATTTTCATAAAGAATAAAATATCCATTACTGTTTGGCAACTTAAAATATATAAAAATACATGCATTGAGCATCAGTGAAGTGCAAAACATGTTAGAACGCCAGATGGGTGGTCCAACAGTAACAAAAATATAAGACACAATTTGGATGGAGAGAGATAGCCTGAAACCCCAAAACAGTTTCGAAATGACAGTCACTGCCTAGGGTAGATGCTCAAAGGTCTTTAAAAAGTGTGGTGTAAGCATCCCCACCCTAAGGGGATTTTGTTGTAACAAGATACCTTTAGATTATATCTTAGAGATTTTTATCTATATCTTTAGATTATATCTTACATTAATATCTTAGAGATTTGAGGTATTCTTTTTTTTTTAAAGATTTTATTTATTTATTTGACAGAAATCACATGTAGGCAGAGAGGCAGGCAGAGAGAGGGGGAGGGGGGAAGCAGGCTCCTTGCTGAGCAGAGAGCCCGATGCTGGGTTGGATCCCAGGACCCTGAGATCGTGACCTGAGCTGAAGGCAGAGGCTTAACCCATTAAGCCACCCAGGCGTCCCTCAAATATTCTTTATAACCATCATCATTAAACAAAAATGGGATTTCTTAATTTGGGGTCTATGAGTATTTCCATAGATGGGCTTCAGAGGGTCACTGACTCTTCTAAAGTTGTTTACATGTATATATATAGAGAGAGAAAGGCAGGCGGAGGGGGCGGGAACCAGACTTGCTGCTGAACAGAGAACCCGATGTGGGGCTTGATCCCAGGACCCTGGGATCATGAGCTGAGCTGAAGGCAGAGGCTTTAACCCACTGAGCCACCCAGGCACCCCTACATGTATATTTATTTGGTATTTGTTTGTTTGTTTTAGAGGACAGAGTGCATGGCTTTTATACATTCTCATGAGGGTTCAAATGTTAAGAAACTGTGTTGGAGAAAATAGAACTCCACTAACGGTAGGAGACAAGTGGATTTATCTCATATAAAAAATGAACTGTACCACCCACAAAGGCTTTGCAAATAGCCAAAGTGTACAACAAAGTAAGTGCCATATTTATGCCTTCAAATAAGTGCACTACAACAACACCAGTAACATATTTTCCATTTGGGTGGATATTTTAGAATTCTGAGCTATTTGTCATCAGACACCCTCTCTTTACAATTTGAACAATTTAAAGAGCCATGGGAACTAAGCATAGGTTGCACCATGTTGTACATTATAGGCGTTACTCAAGAAGGAACTGGGAAGAGGAAGGAAATGAATAAATATGGGCTTCACCTGATGATCAGGGGACACTGACACAGATAAAAAGAAAGGATGAGGCCAAGTACCATGTTGTGGGTTGGAAAGTAAATAAAACTTAATTCAATTTAGAAGTGTTAATTATTAACTGACTATTAAGCTATTACATCAGTTCCTGGTGGGAAAATATGGAAACTTGAAATGTGGCCACCTTACAATTTTTATTATTTCAGCACAGGAATAACGTCAAATAACGAAGAGATTAAGATTTGGGTATTGTTTGTTTCTCGTTGATGAGTGGATGTTAACAAGCAAGAAGCGCAGTATGGTAGATTTGCATTATGTGAGTTTAGCTAAGCTAGAAATAGATTTTCCAGAATTCCCTGCTTGCCAGCTTCACATTAATGTGAGATCCAAGAGACATTGTGTCTGAAATTTGGTAGGTGCAAGTGAAGCAAAAGGCATGTTCTCTTATGCTTAGAAGGCCAGTCCAGGGCACCATTCTCTGCTGGCAGCTCTTGGATGTTGTTGTCCATGTGCTTGCTCACCTTGTTAGCAAGGGCTGGGGTGGGCCTGCAGCTTATCGGCTCCTTCTCAGCTCCAGACCTTCAGCTTCTCTGACTCCCCAGCCAGGTGCATGCTGAGCTCTGCCATGAGAAGTATGAGTTTTTCCTGCAGGACACCCACACCATCCAAGTTGGAGGCCGTGAGAAATTGACTATGGTTCTGGTTTCCCCTTGAGTATTTTTTCTTCCTTACTGCTTGCCATGCTGACTTCAGGCCAACACCAGATGCAGAAGCGATGGTCTTCAAAAATTGTTTAACCAGCTCCCACAAATGTGTAAGGTCATCCACCATTATAAATTCCTGTTCTATGTCATTCATTATGGTTCTGCTTTTGCTAAATGATGTAATATACCCACACATACCCACATAACCTAAGGGATAGACACAGAAAAAGGATTTATGTTAGGGTAAATTGTTCAAGTCAGAAGTAATATTTTTATTCTTTTCAAAACTGATGCAAGCTAAACCATTTCTCATGCAAATTTATTAAAATTTATAAAGTAAAAAATGTTTAAAAATAGTTTTTTGCTTTCTTGGGCTTAGGCAATAACTAGAAACAACAAAACCTCTTCTAAATCAGTTTAAGTTTCCATCACTTCTTTGTAATAGATTCTAGTAGTAACTTGAAGAGTCAGAGCTTACTTTCTGCAGAGAAAGTAGAGAAAGGGGAAATCGAGGATCTGCACAGTCACTCTCTGAACTTGGTATTTCTCGAAGTTAACTGGGAAGGACACTGATTTTTTTTTAAGTCACATCTTATTAAATATAATTGGTCAGAGCTATCATCAGTGGAATTAGATGACTGTTTTATGCCTAGTTGAATCCCCTTACTTGCCTTTCCAAATGTTGGTAGCAGTTAACTAGATACCACATTAGTCTAGTAAAAGAGGGTTTATGGAGAGAATCACAGAGTAAGTTGAGTGTCATTGGATTTTTAGGAAGGATTTTTTAGAAGGAATAAAAATCAAAACAAATTAGACTGAGTTAGAGAGTATTTATTGAGGATGTAGATTTTATAACACAACTTAAGGGTTAAAATATAGCACTCTCTACGCCTTCCTCTTCTCTCCCTCCTTCCTCTCTTGATACTTTAAAATGCTTATGATACCCATTCTAGGTTACTTCCAGCTTGAGTGCCACTGACCAAATGGTTAGTGTCTCTTTACAGAGTTATTCAGAGTATTGATTTTAACAGCCCAGGCAATGGATTGGCTATGGTAGGGGAGTGTTTCCATTCTTTTTTTTTTTTTTTTTAAGATTTTATTTATTTGACAGAGAGAGAGATCACAAGTAGGCAGAAAGGCAGGCAGAGAGAGAGGGGGAAGCAGATTCCCTGCTGAGCAGAGAGCCTGATGCGGGGCTCAATCCCAGGACCCTGGGATCTTGACCTGAGCTGAAGGCAAAGGCTTTAACCCACTGAGCCACCCAGGTGCCCCTGCCCTTCTTGATCCCATCATCTATGAGCAGGGAACAAAGTATAAAAAATGTCTGTTACAGGTTAGTGGGAGGGCCTTCTTAAATGAGATATGGGCTGGGCAGGCATTCGGAGATAGTTTCCACTCTGTAGTATTTTCTTCATTATCCACTAGAAAGCAATTGAACTCAAATGCTGTTGTTAAATAGAGAATCAAATAACTTGATGCTTTCCCCCTCCAGAAGTGACTGTTGCTTAGATAATATTCTTTGAAAGCATGGAGTCTTTTGGTAATAAAAACTACATAAATATTAAATACAGGGATGCCTAGGTGGCTTAGTCAGTTAAGCTTCTGTCTTTGGCTCAGGTCATGATCCCAGGGTCCTGGAATCGAGTCCCACATGGGGATTCTTGCTCGTCAGGAGCCCTGTTTCTTCCTCTGCCTGCCATTCTCCCTGTTTACACACTCTTGCCCTCTGTCTTTCCGATAAATAAATAAAATCTTTTAAAAAAATTAGCAAGAACTATTATATGGCTTTCAATATTTTTTATTGTCTTGAAAGGCCTGTTTAAAAAAATCTTTACTCTAGGTAGCTGATTTCCTTCTTGATCAGAAATAAAGGGTTCCGATCACCCATTCTCAAGATATGGTCATAATAAATATGTGTCAGTGACTCTAAGAGTTTTATGATATATCTTATTTCTCTGGGGTTGCGCTTCTTCCTTTTGAATGATAGAAAAATGTTATGCTTCTTTAGTGTTCGTGCAAGGAAAATGTTCCTTTAAACATTGAACCATAAATAAAATAATTAAGACATTTCTGGCAAGCATGAAAATTAGCACAGTGGGACTGAGAAATAATGCACATGAAGAATAATGAAATTGTAGAATGCTACAAGCATGAGGGGCTTTAGGAAACATTTAGATATTAAGTCATCCAATCCAACCCTTTTAATTTCCAGATTAAGGAAGTGAAGATTAGATACCTTTAGTGAAGATTAGGTACCTTTCTAAAAACTAGTTTGTATGTAAACCAGTCCTGGGCCTTATAATCTTAAAAGTCTTAAAAAAATAAGTAGCAAAATCTTCACTTAAAAAGCACATCAGAAAAATGAAAATATTTCTCCTTATTCTCTCTTTCTCTTCTTTAAGCATTATTGTTCATTGATGTGACCATCCCATTTAAGGATATAAAGGAAAAATTGGTTGAACCTTCCCTGCCTGTATGATTAGAAAAAATCATTCAATCTTTTGTTAGCAGTGACTTTCTTTTTACCATAAGCTGGTACATAGTATTTTTTAATCAATTTTTCTTGAGACTAGTCCTAAGAATACTTAGTACACTTACTGACATAATTAGCTATAATTTTGACTTTTACAAAATCAGAACTGGGAGATTTCAAGGTTGAGGAGAAGATTAAAAGAATAGTACAAGCCTTAATTTCCAACACATAGTGGCACTGAATACAAAGGGCAGGAATCATATTTAATTTATTGTACATTTGTAAAATACTGGGGATGCTGGCAAGAACAGAGGAAAAGCAGTGAGACTTTAAAGTGTTCAGGCAGAAGGAGTCCTAATTCACTATTTTGAACTTACATAAGCCTGAAATACTATCACTATATCTTGATCACTGTCAAAGGGTAACGTGTAAAAGTTCTAAAATTCAGAGTAAATGAAACATAAAACTTAATAGTTGTATCGATATGTCAGGGGAAACAGGCAACAGTCATTTTAACATTGAACCATATGCAATTGTTTGTATATTGCCTTTTCTCCCCCTAGAGACATTCTGGCTTCTTTCCCATTGGTCAAGTCTCTTGGCTCATTTGTAAACTTAAATTTTATCCAGGGAAAGCCTTTCATGTCTATTTATATCACATTCTGCTTTCATTTGGTTTATTTAATGATTTATTAAATGCATTAAGCACAGTGAAATTTCCTATGAGAGTTGGAACATATGAATAAAATTATTTTAAAATTATGTTTATGTTGTGATTTATAGAATTGCAAATTGTCAGAGACATAAGGGATCATGGTAAAGTAGCACACAGTTGCTTGGAGCCCACACATTACTCCAAGACCTCACTTGAAAGCTGGTAATTTCCCTGAAA
Source organism: Mellivora capensis (assembly GCA_004024625.1). Classification (NCBI taxonomy): domain Eukaryota; kingdom Metazoa; phylum Chordata; class Mammalia; order Carnivora; family Mustelidae; genus Mellivora; species Mellivora capensis. Next base: position 12,864 of record PISX010023408.1, read on the forward strand.
CAGCCCATAGGGGAAGCATATGCAAGGCAACTCACAGCTCATGGTTTGAATAGATGTGCCCAATACTGTGAAATGCCAAATCAAGGAAGGTATTAATAGAGAATATGAATACAGGAGCAACTTCTTATCCTGACTCAGAGACTGACCCCGTTCAGTCCCTTTTTTTTATCATCTATCTTATTAAAGGGAGGATGAAATTTTACTCAAGACCAAACACTTTCTCCTTTAAAGGGTGAGCTAATGCATGTATTATGTAGAGAACAATATAAATGCATACCTCTTTTATTAGTTGATGGATTTAAAAAGTAGTAAAACAACATTTGGTAGTCATATCCTTGTATAGATAGTGAACAGGTCACTTAAATTTTCTGCATATCAGTGTCTTTAAACAATTCAATTATTAATTTAACAAGTACTGATTGTCTATTAAGTGTGAAACATTTTGCTAATTCCTGGGGTGGAGAAGTGGAGTGAGTGATGAGAATTAAGCCCGGAAGGGTATGCAGATGTCAGATTTTAAAGGGCATGTAGAATGTAAGACATTCTAAACAGTTAGGATTTATCCCTTTTAGTCTGTTAGGTGTCATTAAAAGATTCTAAAAAAGGGAGGAGCTTGATTAGGCCTGGCTCTTAGAGTTAACACTGTGACAGTGGCATACAGGATGGATGGGAAGAGGACAGATCTAGACCCAGGTGGGAGACAATGGTAATTAATTGGACTGGAGATGATGGTAGCCTGAACAATGGCCATGTCAGTGGTGATGGAGGGAAGGAATGGATTTGAGAAATTGTTAGGGAGTTCAATCATTAGCACTTATGATTGATTAGATGGGGAAGCTAAGAAGCAACATGACTTGATAGTGATTGATAAGATTCTGGAATGACTGATGGTGATTTCTGGCTTGTACAAATTGGGCGTATATGGAACTTCCATAACCCTGATTCACTTTTATACCAATAAAGATAACTGTTACAGAAGATTGCCAGTTTTATCTATGCAGTTATACATGTAAAGCAATAAAGTACATTTTTAAAGTATGTATGTAGTGAAAGCAAGGTTAAAAACTGCATTCTGTTGTTTCACTTTTGCTAACAAATAGCTTAAAGAAATGGGTATATACTGCTAGTCTTTATACTTCATGTTTAGAGGAATAGGCCTCATGTCCCCATGGAAATGAGGAACAGGCTTTATAGAAAATTCCATATAAAACTTTGAGGCCTACCATGACATGACTTGATAGACTAGGGCAACTGAAAATCCAATTTCTAACTCCAGAGAGCAAATGTTAAAAGATAGAATTGATAAATACTTGACTTAAACTAATTCCTTGAATATCTAGCCATGCATTTCATGTCATCTATCATTGTGGTTTCTCAGCACTTGGTAATATGAGCCCTGAATAAAAATGTAAGGGACCACCTGTCTTCATGGCAGTATTCCAAGAATCTGAGGCTAATTTATGCTTATCACTAGCAGGAAATGTAGATAGCTATCTTCTAGTTGCCATTCTCAACTCCATCTTTCAAAGGAGAGCATTGCAAAGAAACTAATCTTATGTTAAGGCAGATATAATAGAGTGTACTTCTTGTGCATGGCAAGCTAGAATTAGGTGTTAGGATCTAAGGAGGCACTTAGAACGGGAGGTAAGGTAGACTCACTGTAGGTGTCTTCTAACATCTCTGTTAGCCATTTGACTTGGAATCTAACATGATATGTTAGTGATGTGGTAACCCAATAGTGAAGCTCACCAGGAGTATTGCATTTAAGTCTGGAAGAGTTCAGTAATATGAGAGTAATTCCTTTTTGTTTAATAGGTAGTTGCTCTTTTTGAAAGTTGATTATTTTTTGCCATTTTTTTCCCCTCATAACTGTAAACTGACCTCCTGGATTGTTATGGTATAAAGTAAAAAGATAGAAGTCGTGACCTCTAACCAATAAAGTACTAAGCTCTTTGTAAGATAGAATTTCACTGACTAAAAATGGAAAATAAAGACATTTATGACAATTATTTGTTTATGATTTCAAATTATACCATCAACATAAATAGAGTTTACCAGTTTCTTTAATATAACCATGTTTTTTTTTTAACTTACAACATATCACAGTGTTTAGTGAATGGGATTAAATTAGGACCTAGGATCAAGCTTCAAAACCTGCATCTGACATTTACACTGTGGATCAGTTATTTTACCCCTTTAAATTCTTACCACTTCATCTATAATATAGAAATGATCAAAATGATCTCATCTGAAAGAGCTCAAAGTAAATGCTTAGTAAATTCTTGTTGGTTAGTACTAGTGCCAATAGTAGTAGAACTGCTAGTGGTAGAAGGAAAGAAGTAGGAAATCCTTCCTTGTCCCACAAAATACTGAAATGAATTATTAAAAAAAAACAACTTTAAAAATGATAACCAGAAGAATCAGGTTTGTTTGGTTTTTGCTTTGTCTTGTTTTGTTTGTTTGTTTAGTATATAGGAGTAAAAAAAGGGAAGCCAGAGACAATATGTGTGAGGTTGTGTTTGTACCTCTATTGGTTTATATGGAGGGGTATGTCTTTGTATATCATTAGGACTAACATAGTTACTTTTTATCCATTTAAGGATAACAATGGATCATGTTCTCAACAATATGTTCTTGAAACAAAAGCAGCAATGTGTTGTTTCTTGTTTGATCCTTTCACAAAAGCCCAAGTCTTACTAATAGGGAACTCAATGAAGTTGTCCATGAAGAACAGATTTCATGCGGTTCAACCGTGTAGCCTTTTGCTGGTCCACTTCATTGATTTAAGGAAGTACTTACAGCAAATTAAGAGATAGGTACAGCCAACTATTTAGGACAATATTTTCAGGTGGCATTCTAATGAGAGCAGCAGGTTTGAGCTCATCATCCCCTGAAGAAGGTTAGATTCACACACTTTAGGAACAAAGGAACAATTGGGAAGTTTGACATCTTTGTGATAATGTAAGAAGGCAAGCCAAAATCCTCAGTGGATTACTCAATATAAAAGATAATCACGGCAAAGAAAAACTACTTGTGCTGAGGGTTGTTTTTCTTTTTAAAAAGTTTTATAGGGGCGCCTGGGTGGCTCAGGTCATGATCCCAGGGTTCTGGGATTGAGCCCCACAGCGGGCTCTCTGCTCAGCAGGGAGCCTGCTTCCTCCCTCTCTCTCTGCCTGCCTCTCTGCCTCCTTGTGATCTCTGTCTGTCAAATAAATAAATAAAATCTTTAAAAAAAATAAATAAATAAAAATTAAAAGTTTTATAATTGCAAAATAGTGCTTTCTATTTTTTTTTTCTGATTTAGAAGTTATTTCATTAAATTGAATATGTACATGGCTTCAGAATTTCAATGTGAGACAACTGGGGCACTTCATCACAAACACTGAAGGCCAGGAAATCTTAACCACTTTAAGTAGCAGTGCTACATGTTGAGAATTATTAAATTAGTTGTTGTGGAGAAGATCGGGGTAAAGATTGGGGAAATGACAATAAATATGTTCCTTTAATTTTTTATTTAATTTCTATTTAAATGAAAATGGAACTATGAAAAATAACAAAAGTATGAAAACATGCTATGACTTTTGGTAATTTTTACTAGCATTCTAACTAAAATTGTGTGTGTGTGTGTGTGTGTGTGTGTGTGTGTGTATTTATTTATATTTGAGAGGACAAAATATAAAAATTTACCACAGTGGTAACCATTGAAGTAATGTAAAATCTGTTCTCTCATAGATCTTGCTCACTTGAATGATGGTGGTTTTCTTTATTCAATTCTGAATGATCAGTAATCAGGCATGTTGGTCAAAAGCAAGATTGAACCATTAAAGAGACTAGGGAAAGTTTCCTAAATCTACTTTATTATACAACTGGATTCCTTTTTTTTTTTCCTTAAAGATTTTTTATTTATTTATGAGAGAGAGAGGAGCATGGAGAGAGGGACAGGCAGACTCTGTGTTGAGTCAGGAGCCCGACCCAGGGCTCAATCTCAGGACTCTGAGATCAAGAACCTGAGTGGAAACTGAAAGCAAGACACTTAACTGACTGAGCCACCCAGGCACCCTTATACCTGGGTACCTGTAAAACAAAACAAAATAGATTATGGCATCATTCCAGCCTAGTGGATCAGAATGGGGGTTGGGGAGAAAAGTTGTTTCAAATCTATATTTTTAACAAGCATGCTTGGTAATTCTTAAAATCAGATAAATCTCAAGACAATGAACTAAACCAATCCTTTTGAAGATGGCCTTTGCTTTAGAAATTCATTCCCCCCACATCCCTACTCTCTCATCCTTCAGAACCACAGAACAATCCATATAGTCTCATTCAAAATATCATTGCTAGCAATTGGTGTACTTTTCCCTCCTTCTCAAAGAATTCATTCGGATTACCATCTGCAGAGGTCTCTGCTACTTTTTGTCATACTTGTATTTTGTGGGTAGATCTTTCACTCACAATTCCTGTGGTCTAGGATTCATGTTTTTGAGCATTAAATTTCACTTTAAGGAAATATAGATTAAAATCTGATTTATTCTGGTTTTATACATTTAACACAGTGAGATATGCCCATTATTTTTCCCCCTAACAAATCAATACAAGATACAAGGTACTGGAATAACTGCCCGAGTTGTCTTCTTTTTGTATCTTTTTAAGTACTTGCAAGTGCCAAACAGAAACCCCTTGGTTTCTGGTTCAGTTTCCACATTCTAAGTTTTCTTTCTTCCTTCCTTCCTTCCTCCCTTCCCTTCCCTTCCCCTCTTTCCCCCTTTTCCTCCCTTTCCCCCTTCCCCCCTTCCTTCCTTCCCTCTTCCCTCCCTCCCTCCCTCCTTTCCTCCCTCCCTCCCTTTCCTCCCTTCCCTCCCTTCCCGTCCCCTCTTTCCTCCCTTTCCTTCATTTTCCTTTCCTCCCTCCCTCCCTTCCCTTTCCTTTCCCTTCCTCCCTTCTTCCCTCCATTCTTTCCTTCCTTCCTTCCTATCTTTCTACCTTCCTACCTTCCTTCCTTTTTGTAAAAGGTATGATGATATTTTAATTTTACATTTAAATAGCACTATCAGACCTTTCATTTAGACCAACTACCAGCCCAGTAGGATGTTTCTATGGGCTCAATTACTAAGCAACATTGTAGGAATGCTATAGTCTCATCACTCCTACACACAAAAACACAAACTGAAGTGTTTTCTTCTTCAAAGTGATTTTTCTGTTAAAGATCTACTTTAAGTAATCTTAAATCATCTTAAATTCTCTTGCAAAGAAGAGAATTTAATTGTTACAAAATTCATAGAAATGCTTTGTAAAATATTATCAAGAGAATAAGACCAATCTCATATCTCTATCCTATAATGTCTTCTTGTAATGTAGGTGGGCTAAGTTCTTATTTTTCAACTACTATTCATAATGAGGATTACCTCATTCTTTTTTAGCTACTTTTATTTAGCATTAAGCAAGAGTGAACACAGCTTGTAATTCAGTCACTCAGTATCTACTTACCTTGTGATCTAACAATTTTCACTGATGAAAAATAAAATTTCATATAATTTTCCAAATTATCATTACTGAATGCATAAATTCTGAGTCAAAATGGCAGTTTTTAGAGACTCACTTAGAAGTGGAGACGTGTCTTTTGTTATAAAAGTACAATATATTCTTATGAAAGAGTGTGGTTATAAGCCAGATGCTCTATATCTCTGAATACTCAGTGAAAATCATCTTAGCAGTCTATTCCTGGAAGAGAGTGCAGGGATTTATACATTACTATTTATGTTTAACACACACTTTTACAGTAAGGGCACTATTTTCAGGAGGGTGACTTGATGTCAAGTAATGGATCCTCCAATCAGCTCTATTTGTGATTTTCAAATCCACATATTTCCATATGTGACTTTAGTGCAATACTATTTTAGTATATATACACTAATACTATGAATACTATATATTTATAAATACATATATTTATATAAATATATACTTAAAGTATATTAAAATATATTTTAATATATTAAAATATGTATTTCTTTTAAATACATTTTAATGAATTTAAAATTTATTTTAAATATAACATTTATATATTTATTTTAATATAATATATACTAAAATAAATAAAAATATATATTAAAAATATAAATACTATATATTATACTATAAATACTGAAATGATATAAATAATAAATATGACATATATAGCTTTTAATATTTCTTTTCCAGAGATATTGAAGGCCTTAATCAAGAGGAACCTTGAAACATAGCCACCTGATAGCTGGAAAAAAATCCTCCACCCACAGAGGTGAGAACTTTTCAGGTTATTTGATTTCATTTGACTGAATGGGATAATCTCCTTCAGAGTTGATGTGGTAGTATTTCAGAACCCAACTGGCACAAAAGATAGCAATACAGAAAAGCAGAAAGTCAAACCTTCAGTTATAAATGTTTCTTGTGGAAGTGACCTTTTATGAATTTTAAAATTCAATTTAAGACCCCTTTTTGTCATTCTCCATATTTTAAATCTGCGTGAATAATTCTGACCCTCAAGTCAAGGTATTTTGTTATATGACAAAATATTTTAATTATGTGTTTGTGAGCCTGAATATATCCTAAAACAGGGTGGTAGGAGTGATGGTTTAAGATACTGGAGGAGTTCTTATAAAACAAATGATTTTTCTTAGGATATCTTTGAATATATCAAGTTCAGAATATATATATGTTAAAAATACCCAAATAGGTATGTGCATACATATGTTTGTTTATAATATGTAGTTTATAAGTTTACTTGAACTTTTCTTCACCAAAGGAACAGAATAAGCTGTGTTTGTATTTGAAAATATTAAATATCCAAAGAGCAACATTAATCATAAAAACTAAAATTATATTTTTATTATTTAAAATAGGCATATTATGGGGAAATACGTATTTTTAGAAACTAAATATTTTATAGTATTAATTTCTTAATTAATAGACCCAATCAATGAAATCTTACTATTCCCAAGACTTTCTAATAAAAGTAACTTGTCATTCAATTGAGTCATCACTTATTAATAGTTGTTTATAGGAGGAAACTATATGGGATACAAATATGAATAAGGGATCATATTTAGGTAAGTAACACATACAAAAATTATAGTTGATCTTTTTGAAAATAATTTTCTAAGAATTAACAAAATATCATATTTCCATTCCTCTCAAATGAAAGCATCATTGATTTTTCTCCTGAAAATAAAGCAAATACAGGTCCATAATATAATTCAAGCAAGTACTGCTCTGTGTAGTAGTAAAGGAAACTCATGCTTCTTGAACCTCAATTTTTCAGTCCTCTCCCTGCACCCTATTCAATGTTCCAGTACTCCCATTCCACAAAGGTAATAAAATTGTGATGCATATGTACACGTGTATATCTGTGTGCTTGCACATGTGTGCATTTGCATGCATAGCACTTGTTATGCAGTTTAGTGCCTGGCACGTGATAAGCACTCAGTAGATGTAAGCTGAATCATAATTGATATGCCAGGCAATTGCTTATTTGTCTAATAACTTTTTTTGTAACTAAAATCTTTTATTCTGTAATATGGCAGAAATTTCATTTCATATAAAATAATATAGATCTGTTAAATGTTTCAATGGATATTTAGCATTCATTTTATTATCATATTTTAATTTGTTAAGCAAATCCCTCTTTTTTTAATTGAGGTATAATTCACATACAACACTATATTAGTTCCAGCTGTACAACACAATGATTTAATATTGGTATGTATTGTGAAATGCTTACCACAATAAATCTAGTTAATATCTGTCACTATACATAATTACTGAATGTTTTTTCTTGTGATGAGAATTTTTAAGATCGACTCTCTTAGCAACTTTCAAATAGGCAATACAGTATAATTAACTATAGTCACCATGCTGTACATTATTATATTTTCATGACTCATTGATTTTATAACTAGAAGTTGGTTCCTTTTGACTCCCTTCACCATTTCGCCTAATCCTCACCCCCAATCTCAGGCAAATACCAATCTATTTTTTTCTACCTATGAGCTTGTTCTTTTTTTTTTTTTTTTCAGATTCCACAGATAAGTGAGATCACACAGTATTTGTTCTTCTCTGTCTGACTTATTTCACTTAGTGTAATACCCTCAAGATCCATCCATGTTGTTGCAAATGGCAAAATTTCCTTCTTTTTAAAAGACTGAATAATATTCTATTGTATATCAATTGACCTTTAACAATGCAGGAGTTACAATCCTCCATGTAGCTGAAAATCCACAATCCTCCATGTAGTTGAAAATCCTCGTACAACTTTTGACTCCCTCCAAATGTAACTAATAATAACTCACTTGACTGGAAGCTTTCTAGTAACACAAACAGTTGATTAATACATATTTTGTATAGTATATGTTTTATGTACCTTATTCTTACAACAAAGTAATCTAGAGAAAAGAAAATGCTAAGAAAATCATAAGGAAGGGGCGCCTGGGTGGCTCAGTGGGTTAAAGCCTCTGCCTTCGGCTCAGGTCATGATCCCAGGGTCCTGGGATGGAGCCCCGCATCGCAATCGCAATCGGGCTCTCTGCTCAGCAGGAAGCCTGCTTCCTCCTCTCTCCCTGCCTGCCTCTCTGACTACTTGTAATCTCTATCAAATAAATAAATAAAATCTTTAAAAAAAAAAGAAAAAGAAAATCATAAGGAAGAGAAAATATATTTACAGTACTTTACTATATTTATCAGAAAATTTGTGTATAAGTAGACCTGTGCAGTTCAAACCCGTGTTCATAGATCGACTGTATATGCCACGTTTTAAGTATTCATTCATCTGTCAGTGGATACTTAGGTTGTTTTCATACCTTGACTATTGTAAATCATGCTGCAGTGCAAATAGGCTGCATATATCTTTTCAAGTTAGTGTATCTGTTTTCTTTGGATAAATACCCAGAAGTGCATTGCTGGATTATATGGTAGTTCTATTTTGAAGTTTTTGAGGAATTTCTATACTGCTTTCCATGGTGAATGTGCCCATTTACAATTCCCACCAATGGTGTACAGTGGTTCCCTTTTCTCCACATCCTTGCCAGCATTTATTATCTCTTGTCCTTTCGATTATACCCATTCTAACAGATGTGAAGTGATATCTCATTGTGCTTTGATTTGCATTTTCTTGATAATTTGTGATGCTGAGTGTATTTTCATGTACCTAATTAGCTATCTGTATGTTTTCTTGGAAAAATATTTACTCAGATCCATTGCATACTTTAAAAAAATTTTTATTGTTTGCTTGCTATTTAGGGGTATGAGTTTTTATGTATTTTTGGATACTAACCCCTTATCAGATACAGGATTTGCAAATATTTTCTTCCATTTGGTAGGTTGCCTTTTCATTTTGTTGATGGTTTCCTTTGCTGGGCAGATGCTTTTAGTTGATGTACTCCATTTGTTTATTTTTGCTTTTGTTACCTTTGCTTTTGGTGCCAAACCAAAAAATCATCACCAAGAATGATGTCAAGGATCTTACCACCTTCGTTTTCTTCTAAAAGCATTATGGTTTCAGGTCTTACATTCAAGCCTTTGATCCATTTTGAGTTATTTTTTGTGCATGGTATAAGATAATGGTCTAGTTTCATTCTTTTGCATGTGACTGTTCAGTTTTTCCAGTACTATTTACTGAAGAGACTTCTTTATTCATTGTATATCCTCGGCTATTTTTTACAAATGACAACGCGTACATGGATTGATTTCTGGGCTCCCTATTCTATTCCATGATCTAAGTGTCTTTTTTTATTCCAATACCATACTGTTTTGATTACTATAGACTTGGCGGGGTTTTGTTGTTTCGCAGTTTACTTTTGTTTCTTCCAAATTTTTATTTAAATTCTAGTTAATTAATATATAGTTTCAGGATATATTATATATATATCATATATATAATATAATAATATATTAACCAATATATATATTGGTTTCAGGAGTAGAATTTAATGATTGATCACTTACATATAATACCCAGTGCTCATCATAATAACTGCCCTCCTTAACTATACCTTTGTAATATAGTTTGAAATCAGGGAGCATGATAACTTCAGCTTCGTTCTTTCTCAAGATTACTTTGGCTATTTGGGGTCTTTTGTGGTTCCATATAGAATTTGAGAATTATTTGTTCTATTTCTGTGAAAAATGCAATTGGAATTTTGATAGGGATTGCATTGACTCTATAGACTGTTTCAGATGGTAAGGACATTTTAACAACAATCCATGAGTACAGAGTATCTTTTCATTTATTTGTGTCTTCTTCAAACTCTTCATCAGTTTTCAGAGTACTGGTCTTTAATCTCTTTGATTAAATTTGTTCCTAGACATTTTATTACTTTTCATACTATTGTAAATGGGATTGCTTAATTTCTCTTTCTTATTGTTACTAGTGAGTAGAAATGCAACAGATTTCTGTATATTGATTTTGTAGCCTGCAACTTTACTGAATTTGTTAGTTGTAACTGGTTTTTTCAGTGGAGTCTTTAAGATTTTCTGTATATGATATCATGTTATATACAAATAGTGACAGCTTTACTTCTTTCTTACCGATTTGAATGCCTTTTATTTCTTTTTCTTGCCTAATTGCCCTGGCTGGGACCTCTAGTGCTATGTTGAATAAAAGTGGTGAGAGTCGACATCCTCATCTTGTTCCTGATCTTAGAAAAAAGCTTTCAGATTTTCACCCTTCAGTATGACGTTAGTTGTGGGATTGCCATATATGGCATTAGTATGTTAAGTTACATTCTTTCCATACCTACTTTGTTGAAAATTTTTATATAAATGGATGCTGAATTTTGTCACATGCCTTTCTGCATCTATGGTGATGATCATGTAGTTTTGTCCCCTTCATTTTGTTAATGGAGTATCACATTGACTAATTTGTGGATGTTGAATCATCCTTACATCCCAGGAATAACCAACTTGATCATTGTGTATGATCCTTGTCATGTATTATTGAATTTGGTTTGCTAATATTTTGTTGAGCATTTTTTTAATCTATGTTCACCTGTAATTTTCTGTTTTTGTGGTGTCCTTGTTTGGTTTTGGTAATGCTAGCTTCATAAAAAAAATTTGGAAGTACTTCCTCTTCCAATTTTTGAAAGAGTTAGAGGATTTCTCTTTTTTCTTAAAATATTTGGTAGAATTCATCAGTGAAAAATTTTGATACTGGACATCTGTTTGTTGAGCTTTTTAAAAATTGCTGACTCAATTCCATTACTAGTAGTCTGTTCAGATTTTCTATTTCCTCATGATTCATTCTTGGAAGGTGCTGTGTTTCTAGAAATCTATCCATTTTTTCTAGGTTATTTAGTTTTTTGGCATATAATTGTTCCTAGTATTTTCTTTTTTTTTTAAGATTTTATTTATTTATTTGACACAGAGAGAGATCACAAGTAGGCAGAGAGGCAGGCAGAGAGAGAGGGGGAAGCAGGCTCCCCGCTGAGCAGAGAGCCCGATGCGGGCGTCGATCCCATGACCTGACCTGAAGGCAGAGGCTTAACCCACTGAGCCACCCAGATGCCCCTGTTCATAATATTTTCTTATGATCCTTTGTATTTCTGTGGTATCAGTTGTAATGTTTCCTCTTTCATTTCTGATTTTATCTATTTGAGTCCTCGTTTTTTCTTTTCCAGCTAACATTTTGTCAATTTTATTTACTTGTTATTTTTTTTTTTTAGTTCAGTAATTAAGAATTCACTGAGAGCCAACTTGTTTTTGTACAGGTTGGTGGTACACCCAATCTAAATGGCATAACTAATCAGGATTGCTGTGGATGGAGTTGGGGTAGAATCCTAAAAAAGGAGACATTAGGTAGACAAAACCAATTTCTTAAAGAACCAGAGAGCAACCACTATATTTTTTTAGACAATTTACTCAGACATTGAGTTAATTACTTGATCTGTCATTGTAAATAGTCTGATTATAGACAATAGATCTAGATAGGATTATAAATACTTTATTATAAATATAATATAAAATATTACAAATATTTTATAATTATAAATTTGTATTTCTTACAACTTTCAGACCATAATGCAACGAAAATGTAAATTCTGTGGAACCAAAAAGTAATAGATGAACTTATAGCAATTTTTTCATCCTTTTGGTAAACTAGGATTAATCGCAAGTACTGGCTTACCCAGTCTATGCACTTTAATACAAAACTACTTCTCCTCTCTACCTTGGTAATCATCACTTGTACCTACACTGTCTCGTGAAAAATTACCAAACTGGAATAAAGAAACCTAGGTTGTCACAGCAAATCAATGTCTTTACAAAGTTGTATACCAAACAATATTTTAGACAGTGCATCTTTCTCCATTTTTATATCTCTTTTACTTAATAATAATTTTGGCTTTCTGTCTGTCTCTCTCTCTCTCTCTTAGCTTGGAGAAATACAAGAAGAAGATTTTCAGATTTCTTTTTTATCTTGTTCTCATACAGAATCTCTTTTTGTACTTCTGTGTCTTATTTTTGTTACATAACACTTGTACACATAACTCTGGAAATTTTCTTGAGGCCACATTTTAATTATAGGATTCAAATCCAGTAACATTTGGAGTTGTAAATATGTGTCCAGAGACTTAGGATTAGAAGTAAAAATTAAATCAATATTTTAATTTCCATCTTGGGTCAGACATAGCAATGAAGAAAACAAATGATCTAATGACTAAGGTTTAAACTAGGTTACTATTAATGGTTAATTGCTTCTCCATGGAAATAAAAATGATGAATGTTAATCTATAAATTCATTTCTACAGAGCTGCAGTGATACACTGATACATCTGAGTCATTTCTGAGGTGTTGTTTCTTGTGTTTAACAATAAAATAGGAACCGAAGGCAGATAACAGTTTACAGAAGAAAACCATTAACTAACATAGATTGATTTATAAGGCTCCTGTTTCTATACTGCAGGGGATATGCACTAATAAAAATTTAATCTCTAGTACATTTTATAAGCTATAAAAGAATTTATCACTTAGCTGTGTATATTTGAAGTTGTGCTACCTCAAAACACAAGAGAAAACTCAGAAATACTTTACCCTAAGAGAGAAGGGGAGGTGATGAAATATTTAGAAATCAATGAAGAGACTTCTTAAGAAACCAGTAATTATAGAATGTCCAATATTTGGAAGTGATGCCCTTAATATCACTATATGATAACAGATTGATTTCTTAACAAATCTAAGATAGCAAACTATAATAATAGCAAATAATGTTGCATATGAATAACCAGGATTTTTTAGTTTTGGTTTAAAAAAAAAACACATGCATTTATATTTTAATTAAATAAAAGAAAATATTTGCTTTCTCTTTTTAATTAATAGATTTTATTTTTTTAAGATTTTATTTATTTATTTGACAGAGATCGCAAGTAGGCAGAGAGGCAGGAAGAGAGAGAGAGAGAGGAGGAGGAAGTAGGCTCCCTGCTGAGCAGAGAGCCCGATGTGGGACTTGATCCCAGGACCCTGAGATCATGACCTGAGCCAAAGGCAGAGGCTTAACCTACTGAACCACCCCAGGCGCCCAGTAGATTTTATTTTTGGGAGCAATTTTAGCTTCCCAGCCACACTGAGTGGAAAGTACATGAGTTCCCTGTCCCTACTACACATACATACACATACAACCTCCCTATCAACATTCCTCACCACAGTGATACATTTCTTATAATTGATGAACCTACACTAATACATCATTATTACCTAGGGCACATAGTTTACCTTAGGGTTGACTCTTGGCATTGTACATTCTATGGATTTTGACAAGTGTGTAATGATATCTGTCCACCATTGTAATATCATACAGATTAGTTACACTGCCCTAAAAATCCTCTGTGCTCTGCCCTATTCATTCCTATTTCCCCCCAACCCCTGGCAACTACTAATCTTTTCATTATCTCCAGTTTTGCCATTTCTGGGTTTTGTTCCTATAGTTGAATCATATAATATGTAGTCTTTTCACATTGGCTTCTTTCACTTAGTAATATGCACTTAAGTTTCCTCCGTGTCTTTTTTTTTTTTTAATTTTTATTTATTTATTTGACAGAGAGAGATCACAGTGGACAGGGAGGCAGGCAGAGAGAGAGAGAGGGAAGCAGGCTCCCTGCTGAGCAGAGAGCCCGATGCGGGACTCGATCCCAGGACCCTGAGATCATGACCTGAGCCGAAGGCAGCAGCTTAACCCACTGAGCCACCCAGGCGCCCTCCTCCATGTCTTTTCTTGACTCAGTTGTCCATTTCTTTTTAGCACTGAATAATATTCTATTTTATGGATGTACCACAGTTTATTTATCCACTCACCTACTAAAGGATACCTTGGTTGCTTCCAGGTTTTAGCAATTATAAATAAAGTTTTATAAACTTCCATGTGTAGGCTTTTGTGTGGACATAAATTTTCAATTCATTTGGGTACAAACTAAGGAACAGGATTGCTGGATTACATGGTAATAGCATGTTCTGTTTTGTAAGAAATGGCCAAATTATCTTCCAAAGTAGCTGTATCATTTTTCATTCCCACTAGCAATGAATGAGAGTTCATATTGCTCTATGTGCTTTCCAACATTTAGTGTTGTCAGTGTTTTGGATTGTATCATTTTAATAGTTATGTAGTGGCATCTTGTTTTAATTTGAAATTCCCAAATGACATATGATGTTGATTTTCTTTTCATTGCTTACTTTCTAACTATATATCTTCTTTGGTCAGGTGTCTTTTCAGGTTTAATCCATTTTTAAACTGGGTTCTTCATTTTCTTCTTGTTAAAGGTTCTTCATATATTTTGGATAACAGTTCTTCATCTATTTTCTCTTACTGTAACTATGTTAAGTTCTCTTGACATTTTATTTTTAGCACTATCAGAGATTTATTATGTATGTCATTTTTACTGTCATTGAAATGGGTTCATGGGAGAGAGGTGAGATAAAAAATAAGGGTATTCAGTTGATTATTTTGATTTATTTATTTATTTGTCAGAGAGAGAGGGAGAGAGAGCGAGCGAGCGCAGGCAGAAAGAGTGGCAGGCAGAGGGAGACAGAGAAGCAGGCTCCCTGCCGAGCAAGGAGCCCGATGTAGGACTCGATCCCAGGACGCCAGGATCATGACCTGAGCCGAAGGCAGCCACTTAGCCAACTGAGCCGCCCAGGCGTCCCAACAGTTGATTGTTTTGAATCAAAAGTCCACTTCCTTTTTAGCAATGAGTAAGGAAAAAAAATACTCCTTTTAGAAATATTTGTTTCTTGGGGTGCTTGGGTGGCTCAGTGGGTTAAAGCCTTTGGCTCAGGTCATGATCCCAGGGTCCTGGGATCGAGCCCCACATAGGGCTCTCTGGTCAGCAGGGATCCTGCTTCCTCCTCTCTCTCTCTGCCTGCCTCTCTGCCTACTTGTGATCTCTGTCTGTCAAATAAATAAATAAAATCTTTAAAAACAAAAAAGAAATATTTGTTTCTTTAAACTCATTTTGTTTATGTTGTCATTTATTGAAAGCTTTACCATGAGCCACATTCAGTGATAACTGCTTTATATACATTTTCTCCTTTAATCCTCATGTAATCCTGAAAGGCAGGCATTACCATTCCCCTTTTGGAGAAAGAAAACTGATGTTCAGGAAGGCTAAATAATTTTCCCCATTTATACCTCTAGTAAATGATGGATTTGAGAGCTAAACCTATAGTTGATTGTGCCAGAAGCCATGCTCTAATAACTACATACTGCTTCCCTATTCTTTTTCTAAATTAATCCTTTCATGATCCATTTAGTCTACCTAGTACATTTATCTGCAAACACTTATTATCATTGCCTGTTATGAGCTGGGTACTTTTCAGATGTTGCATTTATATAGATGAACATTCATTCATTCTGCCTCCATTCTTATCCTTGAGGACTTCCTAGTTCAAAGGAAGGTTGACAAGCAAACTGCTAAATGACAGTGCAGCAGATGCAACACAAGTAGTCCTGTGGTAACCTAGGAATTGAACGTTTATGACAGATTAGCCCATCAGTACTCAAGATTAAGGTAAATAGAAAGGAAATATATTATAATATTTTTTATTATTTTACACATAGGACAGAGAAAATATTTCCTTCAATTTGTAATGAATAGTATATAAGAAAATACTGAACCACCAGGCCTGATTAGAAATACTGGGACTGGGGCGCCTGGGTGGCTCAGTGGGTTAAGGCCTCTGCTTTAGGCTCAGGTCATGGTCCCAGAGTCCTGGGATCGAGCCCCGCATCGGGCTCTCTGCTCCGCAGGGAGCCTGCTTCCTCTTCTCTCTGCCTGCCTCTCTGCCTACTTGTGATCTTTGTCTGTTGAATAAATAAATAAAATCTTTAAAAAAAAAAAAAAAAGAGGTCTTGGAAGATGGCG
This sequence comes from Mellivora capensis, assembly GCA_004024625.1. Taxonomy (NCBI): domain Eukaryota; kingdom Metazoa; phylum Chordata; class Mammalia; order Carnivora; family Mustelidae; genus Mellivora; species Mellivora capensis. Next base: position 29,240 of record PISX010023408.1, read on the forward strand.
GAGAAGTAGCAGCTGAGACGACAACAGGTAGCAGGAGATCAGCTAGATAGCTTATCAAACCATTGCGAACACCTACAAATCCAACGGGAGATCAAAGAGAGAAAGAACAGCAATTCTGGAAACAGAAAATCGGCCACTTTCTGGAAGGTAGGACTGGTGAAGAAGTGAATCAAAAGCAACGGGAGGATAGACCGTGGGGGAGGGGCCGGCTCCCGGCAAGCGGCGGAGATTGAAACAGTCATCAAAAATCTTCAGACAAACAAAAGCCTAGGGCCAGTTGGCTTCCCAGGGGAATTCTACCAAACATTTAAAGAAGAATTAATTCCTATTCTCCTGAAACTGTTCCAAAAAATAGAAATGGAAGGAAAACTTCCAAACTCATTTGATGAGGCCAGCATCACCTTGATCCCAAAACCAGACAAGGATCCCATCAAAAAAGAGAATTACAGACCAATATCCTTGATGAACACAGACGTGAAAATTCTCGCCAAAATACTAGCCAATAGGATTCAACAGTACATTAAAAGGATTATCCACCACGACCAAGTGGGATTTATTCCAGGGCTGCAAGGTTGGTTCAACAT